>RJWJ010002552.1:0-99319 GCA_004363605.1 Indri indri
TTTTTTGCTCTGTAGTATTTAATAGTGTATCATTCTAAGAAAATAAAACTAATGTAAAAGTTCATAATAATGTTCTTCAAGCACCCTATGTAGCAAAATTCATAAACCCAATTTATTTCAGAGCAATTTTCAAACCACTATGTTTGACAAATTGCCATGCATTTTCAAAATGAATAGCTACCAGACTTTGCTTACAGATTTTTGTTTCTTGCTTTTTATGGGAAGAAATGCCATTTAATTTCCTCCGTCAATTGCAACATTGCACTGAGGTTTTAGTAAAATAATTTGCTTTTACTTTCTATTATATCCTTCAGAGTGTCCTAATTGGAATCCCATGATTGCCTGCTCCTTGAATTTTGGCGCACACTAGACCGTAAAGGCAGGTAACTGCATTAATAAGAAGTACTTTTACTATTTCAAAAGTGCAACTCTATTGCAAGTGCTTATTTTTGTGTCTTGCATATGAAGATTAGATATTATCTCTTCTAAGAAAAGAAAAAAATGCAGTGATTTCTTTTATTCTTTGGAATCTTATGACTCTATGATTCTTTTCTCTTTTAATAAAATACATATCTTATGAATAATGACTTCTTTCAAATATGAATTAATTATAAAATTTATTTGCTCAGGCCTAACTTGTTCTACAGTCTCCAACCTTACAACTAGGTTTTTGTTCATTTATTCTTTCATTTATAAAATATTATTGAAAACCCACTGTATGCCACTTCTGGTGATAGTTTCTAAGAATACAGTAGTGGAACACAACAGACCCAGTCTTAGTGGTGTGTTGTAGTGTGTTGGCCCGGAAGTTATTAACCAAATAATCATAGAAATGTATAATGATAAATTATGTCAAGTGCTTTGAAGAAAAGGTGCAGGGCATTCTAGGAACATGGAGTCTCTACCTGATCTGGAGTGGTGGCAGGAGGAAGTCGGCATGGGAAGTCTTCCCTGAAAATAATGTTAAAGTGGAGTATTTTTAAAAAGGACGTTTAAGAATTAATTAAGCAGCAAAGAAGGGAAATAGTAATTCGGATTAAGAAATAGCACAAACAGAAGCCCCTAAGAACGAGCACTGCTGGTTTAGAGGGAAGAAAGAGATGAGATGAGGTGAAATGAGCTGGAAGAGGCAGTGATCGGCTGGATTGCAGGGCTCCTGGAGTCCGTTCTGTTTTAGAACCTGTACCACAAGAGCTCTGGGAAACCACTGACGGATTATATCTAACTGATATTAAATAAATATTTAGACTTTTTTTTACTTGTAAAATGAACCTCCTTACAAACTAAAAGAAGGAATATTCCATTTGGCTGTAAATTTTAAAAGTTGAGCACAGTAGATCATACATCCCTTTTTGGCGTACAATGCTATCTTTCTATGAGTAAATAATAATTTAGGACCCTAAAAAAAGAGCCATCACAATATTCACGGTTTGCTAGAATGTGGCTTGGTGAATTTTACAGTAGAATGGCTCCCTGATGGCTGTTGAATGTACACATTCTAAACTAAATTCTACTACACATAATTAATTGACGATTCACCATTATTACCTTGAGAAATCTGATGCTCAGTGAAGTTAGGATGGAGAGGCTAATTCGATTCTGAAAGGATGTTGAGAATCTGCCATCTGCAAACACTTAGGCTTGTCTATCCTCTTCCCTGCCATGTTATCTTCCATTTATCTAATACATCTTCAAACCATGTTGTCCTAATCCTTTTCCTCTTAAATTATATTTCGTTTTTTTCTTCTTTATGATTTTTGACTTCTCATTTCACTGATTTTTCATTTTAAGTTTACTTTCATCAAAGTATTTCATGCAAATGTAATATTAAAGAAATCTTGTCATTTAGCACCAAAATGTTATAAGAAAAAGCCAAATTAGACTCTTATTTTCACCTTCTTATCTCATCATAACATTTCCCAAATACAAGAACTTTTAACTCATTAAGTATTTTCTGGGGAAAAAAAAAAACTGCCAAATTTCTAAGTAATATATATACTGATATGGCATAATCAATATTTAATAACTATTATTATGGAAATATTTTAAGTAGCCTATCCTGTGTTCTTCATGTATTATGCTTATATAATTATAATTTTTTACTATAATAAATATTAATAATTGCCTCATTTTTGTAATTTGTTAATTTTTATGTTACTAAACCTTTTCATATATTTGAATGGTTTTGTAAAATACCTTTAAATAATTTTTTCACAATATCAAACATCAAATATGAGCTTTGTTTTTTGTTTTTATTGTTTTTTTGCAGATTTCCTGCATAGAGCTATGTAACTTCCAGGTGGCTGCTCTAATGGTTTTATTACACAGTGTTTTCCCCGAAAATTTTCTTTTCAGTCATAGAGAAATTTACTTCACCTAAAATCTGTATTGGGTTCTTGATTTTTGCAGCACGTATTTTTCTTTATTCTGGTTAACTTTCTTATTTTTATACTACAGTTGCTTTCTGAGGAAGTGCATGTGAGATATAAAGCATTTGAGACTTGAAATCAGAAAATATCTTTTTTGCTACCATCACAGTTGATAGTTTTGCTAGGTATAGAAGTCTAGGCTTAACATTCTTTTCTTTCACTCAAAATAAAGCATTATTTGCACCAGGAATTAAAGCATTGTGCATGATCTTCTGTTTGCCAGTGATATAGTTTAAAAGCACAATGCCATTTTTATCACTGATTCTGTTCATAAAGTCTTTTTACCCTTTCTAGAGGATTTGGGGATTTTCTCTTATTATAGGTTTCTGATATATAAGACGATATGCTTAGAAGTATAACTTTTCAGTTTTTTTCTTAACAAAATATTACAAAGTAATAGTTCTAAGCCAGATTGCAATAAAAGATTATAAACTCATCTTTCCCTCTCTCATTCCTCACAGGTGATCATTTGCAACATCCCTTGCTTCCTTTGACAGTAACTTCCTTATTTCTAAATAATGTGCATGTGATCATGTCTCTTGATCTCTCATGATTTTCAGTTTTGAATACATGGTTATGTTAATTTTTCATCATTTTCTCCTTTATTTTCTGTGTACATTTTTCGAATTTCTATTAAGCCAAGGTTAAACCGTTTATATTGATTCCTTATTTTTCTATTTTTCTTCTGTTGCTCTTTGTCTTTTTCTTCTATGTTTCAGAAGATGACTTCCTTTACTTTGTCTTGTGACCTTGCTTTCCAAATGTATTCAGTTGGGCTGGAATTTAGTTATTATTCCTTTTAAGCTCTCTTCTGTTTAGTGGAGTTCCTTTATTCTGGAATTTTTCTCTTCAGGTATTGGGGGTTTGAAGCATTCCTCTAAGGTTTGATGATCCCTGCCTATCTTTTAATATGTAAGACTGAACCATTAAAGGGTTCTGTTTCTGGAAGTGATGTTTTGTTTGGGATATAAGTAGGAACTCAGGGTACTTACTGTTACTTATACAGACTTTCATTTTCTTCTTTTTAGCTTCCCAGTTCACCCCACGACATTCAAAGTTTTCAATTTCCTGAGTGCTCATATCTCATTGTGGTTTTGATTTGCATTTCCCTGATGATTAGTGATGTTGAGTTTTTATATACCTGTTACCATTTGTATGTCTTCTGAGAAATGTCTATTAAGATCTTTTGCTCATTTTTTTAATCAGGTTATTTGGGATTTTTTTGTTGGTTTTTGTGGGGTTTTTTCTTCTTTCTTTCCTTTTTTTTTTTTTTTTTTTTTTTTTTTTTTTTTTTGTGCTATTAAATTCCTTATATATTCTGGCTGTTAACTCCTTGTCAGATGTATAGTTGGCAAATATTTTCTCCCATTCTGTAGGTTGCCTCTTCACTCTATTAATTGTTTTCTTTACTGTGCAAAAGCTTTTAGTTAGATGTGATCCCCTTTGTCTATTTTTGCTTTTGTTGCCCATGCTTTTGAGATCTTATCTAAAAATCATTGCCAAATCCAATGTCATGAAGAATTTCCTCAATGTTTTATTCTAGTAATTTTATAGTTTCAGGTCTTTTTTTCTTTCTTCCACAGATTCCTTAATTCTTGGTGATATAATGTTTCTCAGCCTTTACTTCTCATCTAGACCAAATATGCATAAATAGAATTAATGGATTATTGAATACCAAATCTAGAAGGATCTTATCAATTACCCTCATTTTGGAACTGAAGAAAGTGAATCCAGAAATTCCACAGTTTGCCTTAGTTTTGGCCAGAATTCCCAGTAGAAATACTCAATTTTTTAGCTCTCAGATTCATATTTTTAGCCACATGTATGAAATACATACAGTTTTATTTATTTATGCAATAATAAAAGAAACAACAAACTTTTAATAATTATAGAACATAAAAACAAAACTTCTGTCACTTGGCTAAAACCTCACTAATTCAATATATCAGTCCTGGACTCTTTGCCCAGCTGGTATTTGGTAACCCTGTCCACCTACATGTCTGTGTTTTGTTTTTGTTTTTGTTTTTTTTTTAACACTTATTCATTACACATGAGGCCTTGGTTGGTTTTAGTCTCTCTGTTGGTGTCAGTGATTACTTGTAAATTACTTCAAAACAAAATTAAATTTATTTGCTCTCTGGCAATTTACAGTACTTTACTACTTCAAAAACTTCTGTTGATTTATTTCTCTCTTTTCTTTCACATTATGATTTATTTCCTCACCTGGACCACAATCCTTGGGAGGAATCATATAAACAGAGTCACAGAATTAGAAGAAATAAATGAATTTTAGTGTACAGTGGTATCATAGAACCAGGAATAGTAGCATATAGCCTCACCATTCACAATGCATACTTGTCTATATATGTATATGCATGTATGTATACACACCTGTATACACACGTGTATATACCTCCTATGTATATGTGTGCTTATAGGTGTGTATGTGTATATATGTACACATATGTATATGTATATGTGCTAACTCAGTGCTTCTTCAACTCCACAAAGATTTCCAAAGGGCTGTCTGGTTATACTTGCTGTATGGTCCAATATGCCCCATGACGGTCTTTCCATTAGAATGAATTTTTATAGAAAATTGATTAACCAGAAATATTCCTCCCAATATAGCTATAAAGTCAAATATCTAAACTATGGAGAAAAAGCTCTCCCTCTCACTTCTGTATCAGAAAAGAAACTTCTGCACGGACAAAGAAGATCCAGTTCAGAATGCTTATCTTTGCAGAAGAAGTGTATTATGCCTGAAATTTATCATGATTTCAGTTGTAAAGCAGGTTTGGGTTTCCCCCCCACACCCCTTCCCCTTCTTCTTTTCCCACCTTTGCTTAAACTCCCCTGTCTTTTGTTGCTTTTGACATATTTTAACGGATGTCTTTCTGGTCACAGGAGAAGCTGTGATATTCATGTCAGACCCACTACCTGCCCTTCTGGAGTGATTCATCAATGTGTCAAAACAGTGTAGGAAGAAACAAAAACACAGCCTATCACAGCCTATGCAATCTGGTAGCTCAAAACTTCTAATTCCCACCAATTCCCCACCCAGAAAGAACCACAAAAGGGCTTTGCTTACGATTTTTTTTTTTTTCATTCTGGCAGTGTACCCTTAATGATACTGCATTGATTTTGTAATGTTTAATTTAAAAGGGCGGTCAGGCTAGTACATAATCTTGTGTTGAGGAACAACAGGGTTATTTATAGGGCGAAGCACCAGATGAAATGTAAAAGTTCCAATTGACTAACAAGTACATAATTCAAGCCAAATCCCATTAGGGGAGTCTGTATAGACTTCAGCACAAAAGCATCCCTGGGGACAATGGCTCAGACTCTGTGTGGCAGTCAAACCCACACAAATGGTATGGAGTTCTTGGAGTTGGGGTTTTACTAAGAACCTACCTGCTGTGGGAATTCATTCTCACCTCTGACTACACTTTCTGGTGCTCTAACAGTCATTTATTTTAAAATTTTGAGGTGGTATTAATAAAGCCTTTATCATAGGATGACTCTGAGTATTCACGCAACAGTGTACAAAGTGCGTAGCATGCTGCCTGACACATCACAACATTTAACAGATAGTTGTTATTCTTTTTCTTCTCCTTTATTCATTCATTCGACAGGTAATTATTGAGTGTCTACTTACTGCTAGGTGTTTGGTGCCAAGCAAACAACGCTGACTATGATAAACGAAGTCCATCCTCTAGGTGGAAAAAGGGCAGGTAGCCCCACACAAAATAAATAAGTGTATGTATGTATATGTATGTATGTGTGTGTATAATATGTCAGGTGGTGAAAATACTGTGACAACAGTGACCAAAAAAACCTAAGACAGTTATAAAGGAAGCAGAGTGATGGGTGATAGTAGAAGGGTGTGTTGCTATTTTTACAGGGTGGTTAGACAAGTTCTCTCCATGATGGTGACATGAGAGCAGGAACTGAAAGGACGGGAGAGAGTGGGCCCTGCAGATGTCTGGAGAAGAGCAGTTCAGGCAGACCGGAAAGTAGGTGCAAAGGCCCTGAGGCTGGACAGTGCTTTCTTGCTTGGGGTTCAAGTCAAAGTCACATATAAGACAATAGAAAGGAAGAAAGAGAAGGAAAGGGAAATGGTGGATTTTGTTTTTAAAGGAGAACATTGAATTCGAAGTAGCTGTAACATGCTGAGCACTTACTATAGGTACTCACTTGATTTAGAATAGGTGCTCAATAGACATTCGTTGAATGAATACAATATGGTGAGTACTTTACTATATGCTAAATAAAGTTCTAAACATACTGTATGTAACAGCACATATAGTTTCCCCTGCAAACTATAGATTGGTGAGCAAATCATATCATCTGTAAAATGTGAAGATGAATTATTAAACAGATAGACTGTGAATATTTATGAAACAGCCGATAGTCTAACAATGTGTTTACTTACATGAAATGCAAACACTTCTTCCTATGTTTGATAGTCACTAAATAATTAAGTCTTGGTGTTGCAGAAGATACCATGGTCTCAGCCATATACTTGTGAAAGACTCATGTCACCCTACTTTCATCAGTCCCACAAGTTAGGGCATCCTTTCCCCAGTGGACAGGTTGGATTAGAGCTACTAAGAAAGAATGGAATTAGATTCCACAAATCTAAAATTAAATCCTCTACTTTCTTTCTAAGCACTTCCCCCCTTTAGCTTTTGTGATTTGTATTAATGAAAGAAAAAAAAAAAGAGGCCTAATTTTTCAGGCGGCCACAATCCTCACTGTGCCTTGGTTCTCACGTTCTCTCTTTGAGCTGGCTTTTCCTCACCAGGTGGAACTGGCTATATTTTTACTTAGCCATCCAAAACTACTTTTATTTTTACCTAGTAAACCATCACACTTGAGACCTCTAAAAGCAAGCAAGTTCTAATTCATTAATAATCTATTCAATAAAACATAACAGCTCCCAATTTTTTATTGAATTGTATCTAAACTCTGTTCACCCATTACTCAGTCAGCAAGGTGTGCTAATTTTGTATGTGGCATTGTTCCATGTTCAGGAGTAGTTACAAAGATAAAGGTTTTATGCAAGGGTAAGACATAAAGAGCTTTGATTTTTAGATTTATAACTGATAACAGGATGCATGTTAGCTAGGTACTGGGAGAGGTGGAGCAGGATGGGGAGTTAGGATGCTCTTGGAGAAGTTCTGGTATCAAGTGAGATTTTCCAATTTAATAAACACATGGTTACTGAGCACCTTTCGCATGGCTCACAGTTTACTTGCTGCAGCTCTGATAGGTTCCAACAGGCAAGTTTGGTGCTCTTGCCTTGAGATTTACATTTCTGTTCACCTCAATGCTGGTCACAATGCTATGCTTATCACATGCATTTAGTGAATAGATAGTTTTATCTGTCACTAATTAAGTTCATAACCTCGAGGAAATATTTTAAGCTATTGTACCCTGGTTGGATTAGATCTTTTCTAAATTCCCATGCAGCTGTAAAAGTCTATGGTCAAACCTTAATTGGATAATCAGGAAATTCCCCTGTGCACAGAATGTGTTCTCAACAGGATTGTTCATAAGATCAAACATTAAATGTACAAGAATTGAAGATTGGTTAAATAATTATAGCATATTATTATGATGGAATAAACATGTTATTTTTAGTGACTGTTGGTCTGTTAGTATCTATTAACTGCCATTCATTGTTGAATGCACAGTTTACAAATCATACGTAGCATGACCTCATTTATAATATATTGCATATTTATAGGATGATATTAACAGAGCAAATTTCAGTAATCTCTGGGAGGAATAATTTCAGATAGATTCTCTTTCCCTCTTTATATTTTCTTCATTGTTTGGTTATTTTCACAACGTTCCTAGATCATTTTCTAATTCAGGTAAGAAAGCTGAATAAATACTGAAAAAATAAGATTCACTATAGTAGATTATTAAAATAAACATAAAATATAACCCTCTGATTATGTAAATGAATGTGCTATCCCTCTAGGTATTGCAGAGCTTCCTCAACTGATCTATAATCAGAACAAAAAACCCCGTTTCATTCAAATATTAGAACATTCTAATGGTAAAAGGAAATGCAAATGTTAAAGTCAGCTATCATTATTATAGCCTCCTTGTCTGAATTTTTTAAAACAATGCAGTCATTTTCTCAGGCAATGTAATAAATCAATGAAGAAAAATCTGATTCTCAATACACTGGCCTCTCACTTCTTTTTATTTATTGGCCATAACAGGCAATTAACCCATTAAAAAGATTTCCCTTCAGTTGCTTGTGTGAAAATGTGAACTGCTTTATTTCTTCTTCCTACCATGTGATGTAAAAGCTGCAAAAGAATCATTGCACATGAATCCAATTGGCATAGCCATTTGCAGTCTGAAAGTGGAACGGCTTAGGGGTTCAGTCCCCGTTGCTTGAAATATTCTGTATTCCCAATTTAGAGTGTCAAAAATCTACCGCTAATTATTCTCATAGCAATGATAATAACACCAATTATGATTCTTTAAAGAACGAAGAAGAAAGTACAGATAAGCCTCTTAAAGACAAGTTAGAAAAAAAAAAAAAGAGTGATTTCAAACGTTTCAAACCTGAACCTGCATAGTCTTTTCCTTTTGGAAAGAATAACAATTAAAAATGCATGAGAGGGTCACGTTATCTCTGTGAAATCTATCGGAGGCGGTGAGTCATCATTCGTGCCATCATGGTATCCCCACACCCAGGGGCCACTGCCAACTTCCTGTTTGCAGCTGTCTAAACCCCATCTTCTGCCCACTCAAAATTTATCAAAGAAAATGATTAGCGACAACTCTAAAGGAATGAAAGTTATGGAAGGAAATGTTTTTCTCAATCAAGAGAGTTTATCTTTAGGTGACTTGATGGCAATTAGTAAGAGTTGCAGGGAAACCATGAGTTGTAGGTGGAAGCTTTTATCCACACATGTGCACGTACATAAACACGTTTCTCTTTTACTTCTAAACACAGGGACAACTTGTATCATGCCACGTTACTAAGAGTAACACGAGTAAAATCATCTAGGTTATACTTTTAATCCATACCTCACATATTTTTGATAAGTCAGTAAGAGATGGATTTCATTTTAAAAATTTCACATCATGTTTTGGATCATGTCAATTGTGGCGATCAAAACAGAGTTGGATTTAATTTCCAGTGTAGCAAGCCTGCAAAAAGATGCATATGCAATCAGTGTTGTGCTAGAATGTAAATGAAAGGTAGGATCACAGGAAATATGAAGACTCTAAACTTGTTGAAACGGTGGAATATATTATCAGAATAGAAGGTCTTTTTTTCTTGTCCTTTGTTCTTTATTTCTACAGGAAGACAACTTATTTTCGCAGATAGTTCGAAGAAACTGCCATGCTGGAAATTCTTAGTTAGAGAAGGTGGGTTATGTAAAAAGCAGTGGAAATTTGTATTTCTTTGTCTTACTGCATCCGGGCTGCTATAACAGAGTACAATAGACTGAGTGGCTTTTAAACAACAGAAATTTATTCCTCACCATTCCAGAGACTGGAAGTTTCAGATTAGGGTGTTTACATGGTCAGGTTCTGATAAGGACCCTGTTCTAGGTTGCAGATGGCTGACTGACCTTGTGTTCTCACGTGGCTGGGAGCAGAGAGAGGAAGCAAGCTTTCTGCCCTCTTCTTATTAAGGCACTAATCCCATTCATGAGGGCTCCACCTTCATGACCTAATCACCTCCCAAGGGCCCCACCTCCTAATAGGATCACACTGGGGGTTAGGGTTTCAACACATGAAGTTTGGGGAAGACATAGATTTGCATTCCATAACACCCTTAGAATTAGCTAAGAAATAAATGACTGAATGAATTAGTTAGAACTTGCTGCCTCTAACAAGAACTCAGAGCGTCGTTGCAGTGAACACAGGTGGAAATACAGGTGCCCAGCACCCTCGGTAAGCATCCCTGTAAGAGAACTAAGTATGGAGTTGATGTAAGGAGAAATTAGGTGACCTCTCTGCTAGGTGAGCTGCAATGATTTCATCCCATTTTCTACGAATGCTCTAGATGCCTTCTGAAAATAATGCCAAGGGCTGCCATATGGCTGAGACGCAGGCCTCTCTGAAAGTGTCACACAGAGGGGTTCTCTGAGGACTTGCAGCCATGTGCAGATCCCTTTTCTCCTCTCCGCCTGCTCCTTCCCTCCCCCGCACGCCCACCCTCCTTCCACTCTTCCCTCAAATGTTCTGTAGCTGTCAGGTTTCTTTTATAGAAATAAGTGAAATTATAATGAGACAAGAGTTAGACGTGCTGGAGATGAAAAGAAAGACTTTAAGGAAATAAAAAAAGGACTTGCCGCACTATTTGAAAGCTTTAAGGAGGAGGAAGGAGGGTAGATGAAGGGTGTTACCCTGCTCAGGAAGCTCTCTCCTTGCACATTTGACTTTCAAAAATGTTTCTGATCGTTTCCCAGGGAGCCGGTGGTGCTGAATTCAGTTGGATCCAAACAAAACTTCGTGGCTGGGGCTGGAAAAAGTTGAGACTCAAGGATTCTGTCCTGGCCTTGAATGGCCAGAGCCTCTTATCTGGAAGTGGCTATTTGTGACCTCTTCACAAAGTTTGTCATTGAGAGTAGATGCCTTTCCACTTGTGATTTTTATAACATCGCAGTTGTCTGTCGTATCCGGAGAGGATATCCTGTTCAGGATTGGTAACCGAGCTTGCTGTTCTTCTTACTCAAGAACCAGAGTGTTAGAGCTTAAGGTTTACTCATCCTCATAGCAGGCAAGCATCTGTATAGAGCTTTATGCTTTGCAAAATGCATTCATGGCCTTTATGGCCTTGGTTTTTGGGGTTCCCCCCCCCCAAAAAAAACCTTATGGGTCTGTGTCCTCCTTATTACTATTTTACAGATGAAAAAAATGATTAAAGTCAAATAGTTTTTAAGTAGTTGAGCCAGGCGTTCAATGCAAGGCTTTTCTCTTAAAATATCTCATTTTATAGGTGATACAATTTGTGTCCGGGAATGTTAAGTGACTTGCACAAGATCTCACTCCTAAATTTAGAAGCCAAGAAGGCATTGAAACCCTAGGCTTCCTGATCCTGAACAGGCAGCAAAATGCCTGTCTGTGTTTTGGCTGAAGGAACTGTTGTGGCGTGAATATGCGTCGTGTGTGCTGAGATAAGGCAGATTTGGAGTGGAGTGCTTTAATTTGACATGTCACGAGGTTGAGCTGTCTACAGTGGAGCTAAATGGAATTCCTTTAGGTGTATGGAACTAGCGTTCAGGGGAGATACCTGGACAGGAGACACACACTTCACATTCATGAGAGCCAGATAGAAATTTAATCCTAAGGAATGGATAAAAATACCCAAGAGGAGGGTATTGAGTTAGGAGAGAAATGGACTTATAATTCAGTCCAGGAAAATGGCAGCATTTAAGCCATAGGCAGGAGGTAATATTTTTGAGCAGGGATGAAAAGAAATAACCAGATAATTGGATAAATTGGAAAAGAGTTTTTATCTGCAATCATAAAATTAACATAAGATAAAAACTCTGCAAATTAAGTTATAGTAACTCATTTGGCAGCAAAGCCTGGACTAGACAGACCATGAGGCATGCATACGGAATTCAGGGACTTCCGTGATTTATTGTAATGAAGAGACGTATCTGGAAAACACTTGAGATTGGAATCACGATCTGATTGAGTGAACCACAATTCTATTCATCTTCTGCACCAACAAAACTAGGTTGCTTGCATACTTGGCTATGGCGAATAATGCTGCAATAAATACGGGCGTGCAGATATCTCTTTGACATACTGATTTCCTCTCTTTTGGATATATATTCAGAAGTAGGATTGCTGTATTATATGGTAGTTTGGTTTTTTGTTTTTGTTTTGTTTTTGAGAAACTTCCATACCGTTTTCAAAAGCGGGTGGTATTAATACTAGTTTACGTTCCACCAAGAATATACCAAGGTTCCCTTTTCTCCACATCCTCACTAACATTTGTTATCTGAAGAGACTGTCCTTTCCCAATTGTGTGTTGTTGGCACCTTTGTCAAAAATAAATTGACTGTAAATGTGTAGGTTTATTTCTGGGCTTTCTTTCCTGTTCCATTGGCTCATGCATCTGTTTTTATGCCAGTATCATGCTGTTTTGATTACTGTAGCTTTGTAATATCTTTTGAAATCAGGAAATGTGATGCCTAAAAGCCAGTTGCCCTGGCTATCCCAGGTCTTTTGTTATTCCATATGAATTTTAGGATTTTTCTATGTCTATGAAAAAATGTCATTAGAATTGTGAGAAAGATTGCATTGAATCTATAGATAGCTTTGGGTAGTATGGATATTTTAACAATACTAATTCTTCTAATATTTGATCATGGGGTATCTTTCCATTTATTTGTGTTATCTTAAATTTCTTCCACCAAAGTTTTGTAGTTTTCAGAATACAGATCTTTTACTTCGTAGGTTAAATTTACTCCTAAGTATATTATTTTTAATGCTATTTTAAATGAGATTTTTGGATAGTTATTGGTATACAGAAATATTACTGCCTTTTATATATTGATTTTGTATCCTGCAACTTTACTGAATTTATTTAGCAGTTTTAACTGTGTTTTGGTTGAGTCTAGGTTTTCTATATATAAAATCATATTATCAGCAAAGACAATTTCACTTCTTCCCTTTCTGTTTGGATGCTTTTTACTTATTTTTCTTGCCTAATTGTTCTGGCTAGTACTTTCAGTGCTATGTTGAACAGCAGTGGGTGAGAGGGGGCATCCTTGTTTTGTTTCTGATCTTAGAGGAAATGCTTTCAACTTCTCATCATTGTGTATGATATTAGCTATGGGCTTGTTGTATATGGACTTTGTTGAGTTGGGGTACTTCCTTCTATACCTAACGTGGTGAGAGTTTTATCATAAAAAGATGCTGATTTTATCAGATGCCTTCTCTGCATCTGTTGAGATAATGATGTGGTTTTCATCCTTCATTTTGTTAATATGGTATATCACATTTATTGATTTGCATATGTTGAACCATCCTTGCACCCCAGGGATACAGACTTGCTTTTAAAACATGTGTATATAGATGAGTCTGCATCCAACAGGGAGTGACTATACCTGGGAGTGCTCAGAATTAAATTTCTAGGTAAAATACAATGTTTATTAAAGAATATAAGTAAAAGTATGCAAATTTAAAGCTTATATATTATTGAAACAAAACAGTAGCAATTGTTTAGAACTTAGACCTGCAAAAGATTTTATTAGATAGGAACATTTTACCACTGACACTGTTTAGAGTAGATGATAAATTATGACAGTATAAAAAACCCACCTATTAGTAATTTTATTTTTGTTCCTAATTTTCTTAATGCATCTGTTTATTGCTCAAAACTAGGTGGACTGTTCCCACCACCCTGCTCCTAGTATGTCAGAGGTTAAGCAAGAATTCTATTGTAAGGAAAGTCCGTGTAAACTTTTTAAGCATTAGGAATGTAAAATACTATTTGCTATTTTTGTTAATTGATGTAGCTAGGTTGTGAGTACCATGGTGAAAATGAGTAGAATTCTAGTCTTAAATTGTTAATTCCTATCCTAGGTAAGAAGTATGGAGGGGAGGATAATTTTTGGAGGTCCATCCTGATCCAACACTTGCAAAAATATAAATGTCTCCCAACTCTGGGGTTTCATATTAGCAAACATAATAGAACTAAAATTATGTTTTCCTCGGGGTCTCTATCAGTAGGCCACTTACCTGGACAGGTGATATTTTTGTCTCTATCTTTACCCTTTGCTTCCTTTCTAGGGCTATTCTTAAACTGGCCAGGGAATCCAGACCTGTGGGCAGGGGACCTTCAGAAACTCAGCCACTCTTAAGTCCAGATTCCAGTCAACTAACCATGCAGAAATGTAGAGTCAGCTCTACCTGTTCCGCTTAGCTGCCCAGTTAAGAACCTGTACTGGTAAGTTCAATCTGATCCAAGGTAATATTTTACCCTCCCTTTGTTACAGTCTCTTTCCACACATATTCCCCTAGATTTTTGTGGAAATAGAAAAATACATAAAAGTTTTATAATTTGAAGCCTTTGTCAGCTTTCTCCCCCCAAGGTGAAGTTTGCACTTCCTCCAAATTCTGGGGCCATGCAGGCTGGGATCTGGTTCTAATACTAAGTCTTCAAACAGCGAAGGTTGATGTTAGGCCATGAGGAAAACTGGCTTCCCCTCATAGGGACACCATGGACAAAGACATTTCTAGGTTTTTGGAAAGTTAAGTAAGTCATTCTGGATGAGAGAAGCAAGGCTGCTTCATTGGACAAAAAAGAATAATGAGTATTTGGGTGCTGTAAAGGGTAGGGACTAGCATGGTTCAGGAAATTCTGAATTATTCCATTTGAAGATATCTTTCCAGTTTTCAAGGTCATACACTTTCCTAGTAAAAGTCTTAATTTTCGTAGACCACCTTGTGAGGCTATACATTTAAGTGAGCATAAAGCCCATTGGATCAGCCTGTTTAAAGCAGCAAGAACAAACACATCTCAGCCTCCACGCTGCAAGAAATGAGAGATTCTTTTAACACAGTCATTAAAAAAAAATGCCTTTTAACACAGTCACAGACAACAATCTATAACTTATTTGGAAAATGTAGAAACTTCGGCTTGGCAGTCCTTTTCCTTTAGCTTCCCAGTGTGGTTGGAAACAGTCTCCCAAATCCATAATTCTTGAATTCAGCCCTCCCTTCATGGCTAAGTCCACCTTGTTCTCCAACACTTTGCTTTCAATGGGCACTTCCCTTCAGGTGACCACAGGTGATAATTAAATTAGTTTCTTCTCCACTGCTTGCTATAAAGTGCCAAGATTGTATTCCCTAAACCTAGCTGGTTTGTATCACCATCCGCTCTAACCAATTCCAGATTGCTCCACGACTATTTGTTATGTGTATCCACTCCTGGAACCAATTTTCATGTCAATCTCAAAAAAGGGTTTTAGTTGCTGGCAAATGAACTGATGCTGGATGGTTCAGGCAACAAGTGAAAGTTTTGAAAGGGCTGTTAGGATGTTCATAAACTTACTGGGAATTCTGAAGAACCAGGCAGAGATAACTGGGAAAAACAGAGCAACTCCTGCTGAAAATACCATGCAGGCCTTGTAGGAACATCTGTGCTGCATCCCCGAGCACAGGAAACCAGTGCTTGCTTTGTGGATGCCCCTTGGTTAGCCCCTAGTGGCCTCTGCTGGCAGCCAGGCCATGACACGATCTTGTTGTCTTACATTTGTAGCTCCAAATTCAAGGTCTGTCCAATTGGTCTGGCCTAGGACACACCCATGGCCTTCTGTGCACCACCCTCTTTGGCATTGATACAGAGAAGCTGCAAAAGCAAGAAGTTTGAGTTATTAGTTTCTATAGCAGAAGGCAAATTCTGCTTCCCACCAGACCACGTAAGGTAAGAAATTCTCTAAACATTAGGAGGAGGGCCACCAAAAACCATCCGATGGTTGCCACACCCTGTGTTCTGTGTCAGCACATTGGATACCTTCTTTCCTTCCCCGGGAGATTCCAAGCTCCTTCTCTTTTTAAGACCCTCATTGGGAACTCTCTTCCCCAGATCTTCATATATGGCTGGCTTCTCCTCCTCATATGGGTCCCACCCAAAATGTCATCTCAACATGGCCTTCCTCAGCTCCCCTGTGTAAAGGAAAGTTGCTGCCTTCTCCCATCTCCAGCAATCACACTTTCCCTCGTTACTCAGATTTCTTTCTTTGCGTTATTCATCACTCTCTGAAATGGTCGCAGTCAGGTGTTTAAATGCTTACTGCCTACCCTTCCCATCTAGAATATAAGCATTATGAGGTCAAAGACCTTGTCTATGACCTATTTGTTTTGCTTGCCCCATGGAATCTGCAGCATCAAGAATAGTGACTGGTGCATATCAGAGTTCACTCGGTATTTAAGGAATAAATAAATTAATCAAGATCCAAGTCTAGTGTGGGCAGAGACCCCAGTGCAATCAGAGGCCTGGAAGGAGCTGGGATGCAGGACCTCCCAGAACTCCAGCATGTATTACTGTTGGCTTGCATTCCTCCCAACAGCATGCTCAGCATGGGGTGTCAGCTCTGGAGCTCAGCCTGAATCTAAATAATGCATGACTGTGAGAGGCTTTGAAAATATAAAAGACCATATCAATTCTAAGTCTAATTTTCAATGCCCGTGGATTGTTCTGCAGGCACCGCTTTCTGGCCAATCAGACCACACATTTTATGTGATATCGAGGTCCTACCGAGAAAATCATCATCACAGCACATCCTGATTTATGGCAGTTTTTGTTGAAATGATGAACCCTGCATGCCTCTGTGGCATGTGAATTTAATATGCACTGGGCAGTGTTACAAATGGCAGTGCCTGGGGTTTTTATCATTTGCCTTCAGGAATTGAGGACATTTCCTGATGTCTCTGAAAGGGTCAAAAAAACAAGAAAACATCCTACAAGGTGAGTCCTAGGGATTCTAAAACACCAGGCAAAGTTTTCAGGAGAATCTAAAGAGGGTAATTCTTACATCCTGAGTCTAAAATGGCATAAAATGCGGTTTATATACACATCACTAAGTAAATGATAATTTCTGCTTGAAACAGTTATATCCTGGCTTTGGATTGTCAATCGGACCATAAGGTGGAAGTAAACTGTTCAAACACCCAGCGCTGAAGTCTTGAAACACAGAGACGTCTCTCATTTCTGCCATTACCTAAATTTATGACCTTGCGAAAGTCACTTTACCATTCTGAACTGCAGAATATTGTATAAAACATTTAATAATCTCTAAGGTCATTGTACTCATATTCCTGCTATTCAAGTTCCAGGAAGCGCCTGCTATATTGTCTTAGTGGCGATGTTGAGATGAAGTTTAATTATGATGAACATCATGTCTAAATGCTGTTTGTTTTTTTTTTTTTTAATTCATCCCGATCCCTGGTAATGTTTTTCCAGAAGTTTTTCCCCCTCTCAGGAAGTATTGTCTATTCACTAAAACCAGGTATACATGTTAGACTTCCATTCTGGAACTGTCTTTGCCAACGTCAACGTTCCTGACATTGTAGGTGCCAACGTCAGGAACACAGGCTGTGACTTTGGAAAGTTGCTGCTGAGCACTGCCTTATTTAGCTTTGGCATGGGGGAGACTTTCCATCCTCTTTAGAAATCCTGTCTCTTTTTGTTAGCTCTGCAGAAAGTCATCTGCATTCTCATTGCTTTGCTTTACCCATGATTACAGCGTAAGGCCCTGATGTCACTGCGACAAGCTCCTGATGGGCTGTGGCTGATGGGCTTCCACGAGAGGAGGGAGGAGGCAATGCCAGCAGCTCTGGTTTTGCTTTAGGGGAACGGCAGCTGAGACTCAGCTGCCAGGTTGATAAGGAACAGGGAGCAGTGCGCCATCCAAGCAGAAAACTCAAAGTCTCAAAAACTGCTAAGGCAGAGAAAGGCGTAAGACACATGCAGCTGGGTTCTCAGCATATGTGCTCAGGCGGTGGAGAAAATTTAAGGGAAAGACTACTTTCCTGAGCCAATTAGGCGTCCCTATATCATTCATTTGACAGGCAAACCTCTATCACTTGAGATCTCAAAAAGACAACATGTCTCTCGCATATGGTGTAGGATATTCCTATCCCCAAATTCACATTATCTCAGAAGGGAAATTATAAAGATAGAACCGTAGCAATATTTCTGGGGTAAATATCAGTCACTCTGAGACCAAATCTTCCTTTTATCTCTGCTTACCCCACTCCCCATTTACTCCACCGAGACCTGAGACTAGTCTCTCCTCTTGGTATTTAACATCATTTAATTAAAATTGTCAAATTCACCGCACGTTCATCCAATGTCCATTTTGGCAGAGCGAGAAAGGAAAGTATTGTTGCAGCTAATTTGCATACTGAAAAGTTTTGCAAAATGGTGAAGCCCAGAGATGCTGTAAATTTCTACCACATGCTGTTATTGTAAAAATAAAAAACCTAAATGAACATGAAAAGATACATCGTCCCTCCAGGCATGGACTCTTTATGATGAAGCTGTTCAACTTGAAGCTAAGGTCACTTCCAGCATTAGTAGTCTATGATTATATATCTTTTCCGCCAAACAAATGGCAATTTAAAAATCTATTCAACTTGCTGCAGAAACACAAACAAAACTCTGCCTTCTTGGTGTCACCTACACTCTCAGGATAGATTCTTCAAGAAGACAGTAACTTATTTGGCCTAGTTTACTCCCGGGGACTGACACAGCACTTAGGCACAGCCATGCCCACCCTGGAAGCCTACAAGCATCTTGTTCTCTCTCATGTATATTTTTAAGTCACTGTTTTTCTTATATTTATCTGAATTTTCCCCGATGGTTTGATAAAAAGCATGCTCCTCTGGGTTGGGAATAGCAGAGTCTCTTCTGCGTTTCCTGAGTTTGGGGAACAGAATTAGATGGTCCCTTCAGGGCAAATGAGCTAAAGGGCTGGCAGCTTTTGTGAGGCACCTGTCCTCCATCCCATTACGCTAAGGGAAAAGTGGCGTACCGCGGTAGGTGAACTCTTGGTGTTAATAGTGGACACCCTGTCTGAGTTTAGCTCTGCTGCTCACTAGCTTAGGCAGGTCACTTGAACTCTTCATGTTGCAGTTTTCTAAAGGGCAAAATGGAGATGATGATGATAGAAACTGCCTCAACGTTGTGGTGAGGATTTAGTGGGTTAAAAGATGAAACTGTTAGAGCCATGCCCACCATGTGGTACGCACTATGTATGAGTCTGCTGTTATTATTATGAGATATAGCTACATGTTACTTGAGTAATTTTTAGGGGTAGAAGTGACTTTGAAATTAATACTTTAAACAATATCATGAATAGACATTTCGCTCCATTTGTACTACTCTGTAAGGTTAGTAGGAAAGATAATTTTGCCCCATTTTTGTCAGTGAAAAGTTCGACGTTCCTAACTATAAATTAGAAAGAAGTAGGAGAATTATACCAACATTCAATAGAGGTTTAGTGCCTATAGTTGATTAGACGTAGTTACCAGTCCAAGGAAAATAGCAGACAAAGCTATTTTCAAGTTTATGCTCTTAAGAATTTTGTATTTGAGTAAGAATACATATAGTGAGCAGATATTCAATTAAAATCCATGTGATATAATAGGTGTTTATGATAGCTGTGGTGGTAAATAGCATAGAAGGAGTAAATGCTTTTGCTTGGGGGAATTCAGGGATGGCTTCATGGAGGAGGTGATATTTTTTAGATGACCTTTGAAGGAAAGGTCAGATTTCTGTAGAAGAAGAAAGGAACAATGACATTCCAAAAGGATGTGTCTGGTGACTTCCAGCTAGATTTCCTCTTGTAGGTAATCTGTCCTCATCAGCCAGTGAACAATGCCTGTCACCTTGAGAAATGCTGAGACCTTGACCCAGCCAAACACACCCTCAGGGCTTGCTTTTTCAGTGCCCCAGTTACAGTATTTTGAAGGCTCCATGAAAACACTAGGGTTGTGGTTCTCCATGGCTGGGAGTTCAGACTCTGGGGTCCACTGTACATGAGTCTTCATTTCTAATTGAACAATGGTAAATCATTCAAGGTCCTCCACAATCAGTTCATAATCCACCTTTCTGGACTTAGCTGTCCCCACTAATGTAATGAATATCCCATTCACTTGATATTTCTCTAAGTCTTCCTAAACATGTATTCTCCTCCTCCACACCCTTAATTATACCTTTCCCTCTGTCTGGAATGCTTTGCCTCCACCATGGAGCTGTTGAAAACCAGCCTATCTTTTCAAAGCCAGGTGATTTGTTAGACTTTCCTTGTCACGTTCTCTGATCCTTCCCCAGCCAAAAGTGAACCTTCCCATCACTGAGCTCTTTTGGTCATGTGCAAGTTTTATTGAGACCCAGGTATAAGTAGCCAGCATTATGGTAGGTATTAGGAATAGAAAGATGAGTCAGAAACAGTCTTTGCCATTGATAGATATATGGAAGAGACAGGAAAAGATAATTTCAATATACAAAAGTCACTTAGCTCAATCCTGAAGGGTCAACCTTTAAGAAGGTGATGCCTGAAATAAAACGAAGTGTTAGTAACCAGGTGAGGAAGCAAAGTCATTCCAGGCAGAAGAGAGAGTATGAGCAAAAGCCAAGAAACCAGAAAGACTATTCTAGGATTAATGGACTATAAGCAGTTCACTGTCACTCGTTTCCTTTTGGTCAATTCCCAAATTTTACAGAGGCGAATGGCAATTCAGTGGACTAACATGTTCTCAAATTTGATGGCCAAACTGGCATCAACACGCTTTTATAATATCACAATCTTCCTATGACTGGCCCATTAGTAATGCTTTGTTTTATTTTTTCAAAAAGGAAAATGAAACACAAAATGACCAGTGCATATAACTTGAAGAAATTGTCACTCTTATTATTTGCATTCTTCCTCTGAATTCTCTATGGAATACAGTCCCTGATGGGTGTTTGTCACAAGATCAATCCTTAGTTACTAACTGTAAAGTGGCATATATATATATTGTAACAAAGAGATCATATGGTTTAATTCTTACACCGTCCCGTGAACTTGTTTTTGAGAAATGACTATTAATGTATCACTGCTAGCTGTAATAGATAAGATCTAAAATCTCAGTTGTTTAGCACAATGAAAATCTCTTTCTAGCTTATTTAACAGGCCAACGAGAGCCTTTCTACTTGAACGATTCTCTTCCAAGTAAGAATTTGGAGACCCCTCTCACTCCATATGGTGGTTCCATCTTCTTTAGCACATGGCTTTTAGGTTCACCTTGTCATGACTCTAGCTGGTTGGAAAATACAAAGAGCATATCAAATCTCGTATAGGTAGTCATGTCTACACACTGCATCATTTCTGTTCACATTGCTTGGGCTGGAACTCTCTACTTGCAAGGGAAGTTTGGGAATATAGTTGGGTTATGGGCCCTAGAAAAATAGAAAGTGAGTTTGGTGAACAGTAAAACTGCTCAAGCCATATGGGACAATTAATAAGTAAATTTATCCCAGTAGACAGGTGATGACTCTAAAATTTAAGTGATTATCATATTGGGTTAGAAGAATAAAACTACATATAATAATTTTGTCACTTTTCTCCATTAAAAGTATTCGATTTTGTTCATTTATTTGATTTACTCGTTAATTTCAGCAAGCATCCACTGAGCACTTAATATAAGCTAGATATAATATTAGGAGTGACTGCAAAGAGACACATGTCAGAGATACTGATATAGAATAATTTATCTCTCCATCTGATAGTGTCCCAAAGTAGATGCTCACTAAGCATTTGCTGAATTA
Source organism: Indri indri (assembly GCA_004363605.1). Taxonomy (NCBI): domain Eukaryota; kingdom Metazoa; phylum Chordata; class Mammalia; order Primates; family Indriidae; genus Indri; species Indri indri. The sequence continues at coordinate 21,748 of RJWJ010002552.1, forward strand.
ATTATTCAATAAATGATCAATTCAACATTGCAGAATGCTTTGTTGTAGGGCTGCACTAACTATCATGGAGGTGATGGGACTAACAATATTTTGTATTGTATTGGACTACCCGAATTCCAAAAAGCTGCCCTGGGTGTATTTTGGCTATTTCTTGGACAGATAAAGACCTCATGTACTGATTTGTTTCCACTGTTCATTAATTCCTTAGCTAAATACTAAAACACCTAGAACAGTGCCAAATTCCAAAGGAACACTCAATTATGTGCTATTTAATGAGGGTTATGACAATAAAAGTTACAAGTCTGGAAAATGAATAGCAATGCTGTGATCCCATTTTAACAAGCTGGATGGTGCTTCAAAATTGCTACATTTGGGAATTTGGGCTTCTTATTTCTTTATTTTTCTCTCCCTCTTTCTCTTTTTCTTTTCCTTTTTTTTTTTTTTTTTAAGAGTGTGTCTTAAAAGAAACATGGTTGTTGCCATGTATATGGCAGTTACAATTCTTTTATTGATAATAGATTCTTTCTGAAAGATGATACATTTTTTCTGGGTGTTAATGAGAGGACCTTAAAAAGGAAAATCTGTGAATTTGTGACAAGGGAGTTGAGATTGGTCAATTTGTCAGATCACCAAATTTTTAGAGGTAGGTAATATTGTGAAATTAATGAATCAGCAAGAAATATATTTTATAAAGATAGCACAGTAATTGTATGCTTTGGCATAACCTTTCCTATACAATAAACATAGAACAATAATAGATACAATCTGAATGAGATAGTCAATAGGATATCTGTAGCCTCATAAACAAGGTAAACATTCCTGTAAATGCAAAGAGTACAGAAAATTGAAATTTATAAGGGACAGAGGCCGTGGCAGCTAGGAACTTGGTTCCTGCCAGGGAACAAAGTCTAAGAGTGTTTCATATAAGATGGGCTAACGAGAGGGATATAGGCTGTATTTAAAGCCAGGGGTTAGGGTGGTCTTTAACAACATACAAAAAAACCTGGGATAACTAAAACTGCAAGAATCCATGACTTCATGGAAAACTCTAGACCTAGGTAAATCAGAAGACAAAGACAAATTCTGATGGCAAGAAACTGGGACAAACTAGCATCTACTCATGAATAGATGGGTAAATATCCCAATGTCATTGCAGAACAGGATTCCAAAACCTATTAATAGTTCTTAACTGGGGCCACAAGCAATCAGGTGGCAGAAATATCAAAATTTTTAGATGAGGAAGGGGATAATGAGACAAAATGTCAAAACAAAATTCATAATTTTTTAAACAAATTCATATTTGTCAACAAATATGACAATCAAAAAGCAACTTCAAATGAACTTACTGAATTTCACATACTTTGAGACATACATTTCCCACATTTATACATCTCTTAAAATCAATCAATAGCGTGTCATAGTTCAAAGAGCAGCATTTACTTTTCATAATGGTCTATAATGTTGTATCTTTTAATCAACGGCCACTTAGATTTGATGAAACTTGGTGAATGCCTTAATCATGTTTTTCAAACACTCGGAAGATACTACATAACCAGAGCAGTCATCCTGAAATCTCTCTTCATGTATTTCAGCTGTCTCTTCTAACTCCCTGAAATCCTCCCTCCCCAAGCCCATCCCACAGACCTCTTCTCAAATGCTTTCCATCCCCTTTTCTGCAGCTTACAAGCCCGAAGCACATGACTTGTGGGGAAGCAGAAGAAACCAAAACATCCAAGTTCAGTTTGGATGGGCAGAGGAAAGAGAAAGTCTTTCAGCACTCCTGGCATTCTCTTTTATCCTATTACATTTACAATAATAGGAGGCACTTAGGAAGCAAGACATCTAATATTGTTATACTTGCTTTTGAATTTATAAAATGCTAATGTAATTCACAAAGTTCATCATCATACCACTGTTTAATTTCTCTGAATTCCTGAAATCGAGGGGCTCTTTCAAGAGAATGGATAACTGACTTGTGCTAATACTGAGGGATGTGGCGTAGCTCTGGCTCGATTGGAGGCTGGGGAGAGGGAAGTCAGGTTGTTTATTTTTGACTAAAACCTTCCTCAGACGCTAGACTCAGTTTTAAATTTCGCCCTGAAAGTCATGAGTGCTCTAATGGTCAGTATCTTTTGGGAAATGCTTCCTATATCCTAAGGAAATAAGTAAAAGTAGAAGAATGTCTACCAATGTATGTCTCAGTGAACAGCCGCCAAAAGGAAACATATTTACCTCAGATTTACAACAAATACCTTATATCCTTTTTTATTCCATAAGGTTGTGAGGCTTTACCTCTGGGTAATTTGTAATTTATGCTATCGAAGTAAAAAATAATGTTTTCATTTTCATGGGTTTATTTTCTTCCTTTAAAATAAAGACATTATAGTAGCAGTGTGAAATTTGCTACTTTACCATAACTGCCAGTATGATAAATAAGAACACGCGTATTTTTTCTATGTAGTGCTATAGAAAATTAAACAGCATTATGCTAATATACACTAATATGGCTATTTGCTAAATTGTATATTCATGAATACATCCTCCAAGATGTCAAGACTGAGAGGCCTTACAAGTTATTTCCTGGGTTGAATAATGACCCCAAATCCCAAAAATTGGTCTTTTCCCTTTTATGTTATTCTTTTCTTTCCTCAGCTCTTGTCTCTATCCAGAATCTGAGTAATATATATAATTAAAATTGGAGTGACAATTGATAATTATATTAAGCAGATATCTCCTCAGGTTAAACATACTTCAAGAACTTAACATCACCGTCAGATGGTTTTAGATTTAATATTTTCAGTGTCTTAGCACCGTATGCTGAAAAATTTACTCTAGAGCCGGGGTCATTAGAGGATGTAAATATTTATTATGTTGCCACTAACAGCCCACAGTTTTGATGAATAGAAGGTTTCCTCCTCTTCCTTCAGTAAATTCTACATTTTTTCCTCTGTATTCTAGAATTTGTTACTATACGTATTCCAGATAATTTCATCTGATGTATTTTTTTAGTTCATTAATTTTTTCGATATTTTAAATCTGTTATATAACTATCCATTGGGGTTTTAATTTACTTGACTAAAATTTTCATTTCTATGTGTCTGTTCTTTTCTGAAATAATTTTGGTCTTTTGATATGTGGATTGTTTTTCCTCATATTTTAATACTTTATGTCTGTGCCAGTTAACATTTATTTACAATTTTTATGCAGTGATCGATCGCATTATGTGGGGTTCTTGAGTTATAGTCTTGTTATATCTTATGTGAGATCAATTTTAACTAACTGCGAGGCCTGAATTGAATGGTTTCCCTTATGAAAAGATTATTTTGCTTCTACCAATGAATCCAGAGGTATTGTCTGGCTGGTACCACTTTTTAATGTTAATTTCTAGCTCCAGAGTTTCTGTAACTTACGGGTAGTATGCATTGGAACCCTAAACCTTTTTAATAGCACATCTAAGACCACAAGTCCTCAAGATAGACCATATGATTTCCACCCAGAGAGTAGGCCAAGATCCCAAGTTTCCCTGTTGTCTTTATTTGCTGGACTGACTGGTGGGTGGGTTTTCTAGTCTACCTGTTCATTGAGGATGTAGCCATCAAAATCCTGGCTCTCTGTGGGAAGTCCAAATGTCAACTCTATACCTCATCTAGGAACAAGTACTGGCCTCCTGTTCCCTGTTGCCCTCACTGTTACCAAGACCTGGAATATTTCCATTAAAATCTCTTTGTCCACTCATTTTGCTACTCTGCTTTTATTTTTTCATCCCAAAATATTTCCCTTAATTTCATAAGAGCTTAAATCTGCATCTTAATAAATCTTAATAAATGGTTATTATAATTTATTGAGAATTATTTGTATTGAAATTTTATCAGATTATCTAGTATGTCACATTATCATCAACAAATACACATTATTAAGAATGTTCTCGATATCATTTTTTTTATTTAGCTTCTCATAGCCTGATATCTTCATTCACCATCTCATCTCATACATCTTTCTGGCTCCAAGAACTATGTACACCATTGTTCTACAATAGGGGATTTTTTTTCTTCTTTTTTTCCCCCTAGTTAATTTCTGCTCCATTAAAAGTGTGTTCATGGATACCATAGCTGCATCCATAGATGTAACAAAAGGAGCATGATTGTAATACACATATAATGAAAATTGAACTTATTAACATACTACATGAGAATGATTGGAAATTTTGATGCTGCCTGGTTTAAAACCTTTTACTTACTTTATGTGAAAATTTTAAAAGTATACTTATAGCACAGTATGTCTCTTGGCATTTTTCAGAAATACCACCCAAACTATTAATAATGTTCAGTATATTGTTGCTGAGGGAAAAGTTAATATGGTGACTATTAAGATCCTGATGTTCTAAATAATATGACACAGGCTATTTTTCATAATTGCTGTTGAAACAAAATTGGTCAAATAATTTATTCAGAGACTGTTCTAATTTTTTTTCAGTTTCTGGTCATATTTCACAATCATACCAGCTATTATCACGCTATTTGATGAGAGTTAGATGTGTCAAATTAATGATTATTTAGATTTAGGTACAAAAAAAACCCCACTCAGACTAACAGAACATGCAATGCTATAAAAATAACATTAGCGGGAAAGAGGACAAAGAATGGTGTGAGAAGAATGTGAGTGAAGAAAACAGGTGGGGGCTCAGTAGGCATATCTGAGTTTAGAGTTTGATAATAGTGCCAATAATTAACTGTCCTTACATTGCACAGTCAGAGCCAGTCAGGAGTTAGCATTATGTTGAGATCCAGCTCAGATTTCAGATTTCAAAAAGGCTGGGGAAATAGGCAAGAAACAATAATATTACTTCTAGGTCATCATTATCACTTGTCAAGAGATCAAAGAAGTATTCAGTAAAAGTCAAAACATAATGACCCAAGTATTTAAGCTTGGAGTCAGTCCAGGCAAAAACCTCGTTAAAAATTTTGGTGGACAATTCCCTACTTCTAAAATCTTTGTATTCCCTTGATCAAGGGGCCACACTGATAATAAAAACTAGGAAAAATCTGCATCATTAGGTGTTTTCTGGCAGACATAGAAAGAAAAAGGGACAAAAAGCAGAGCTGTATAAATACAGATTAAAAACTTAGAAGGACTTGAGGAATTTAACCAGACAACCTAATGGGTTAGCAGACTTTGGTAGTATTGTTAGATTTATCCATAATCATAATGAAAATTTCAGTACATGTGGTTTTAATGTTAAATCAGCTCATTCAGTTTTCTTTAACTTACTCTTAGAAGAGGAAATTTTTAGTAATCCATTTTCATGATAATTGTGAGAAAGCAGCTACTGTAGATGAATTTGTTTATACAGTAAAATATGCTTTTGATAACAGCCCCAGCTAGTTCTAATATGCTGAAGAAAAATATAGTTAGGATATATTAGATAATATAGTCTTAATAAATGGAATGTATTTTCATTAACATTTCCTCAAGTTTTTTAATTAGTACCCTATTTATTGAGCCTGGTTTTATGTTTCATGCATAAATGTTACAAGCAGTCTATTTTTTTTTTACAATATGTAGTATAATTTATGATTTTCAAAATTCTGCCACAGTTATTTTTGCTTATAATCATTTTAAATTAATAGATGAATGTAAAGTTTTATAAGGGAGCCTCAGTTTGAAAAATTGTATCTAGAGTTTTCTAGAAACTCTTGCATCCCACAGACAGAAGTAAACAATTATGTCTTAGTCCATTTTCTGCTGCTATAACAGTATAATGCAGACTAGGTAATTTATAAAGAAAGAAGTTTATATGGTTATGGAGGCTGGGAAGTCCAAGAGCATGGTGCCGGTATCTGTTTGGCATCTGGTGAGGGCCTTCTTGCTGCTTCATAACATGGCGGAGGGGTGAGAGAGCCTGTGGGAGGGCAAGAGAGGGAAAAGGAGCCAAACTCCCATGACAACTGACTCACTGCAGGGATAAAGGCACCAGTATTCACAAGTGCAGAACCCTCATGATATAATCACCTCTTAATATCATTACAATGGCACTTAAATTATAACATGAGTTTTGGCAAGGACATTCAACCCATAGCAAATTAATAATAAAATTCTAAAAGAAATGGAGGTATCAACTCTACGTTAATTTGAATAACAAGTTTTCTGCATTGTATACCCCATGCATCATTCTCAATGGGAAACAGAAATCTCCTTATCTGCATGAACCATTGTTCCACTTTTTTTTCCTTTTCCCCAATTAACTGTGAGCTGAAATTAGCATGTGGATTCTATTAATAATAGTCTAGAAGGATATTGTCATTTATATTAATAGTCAAAAGCTCATTTTTTATTTAAAGTGTTTCTTGCTGGGAGAGGCAAATCTATGAAATGCTCAAAACTTGGGAATAAAAATTCCCTGAATTCTCTTTTGACTTGGTCTGCACATTTAGAGTGTCAAACACCATTGTCTGCCAGGCTCTCGGCTACCTTTTAGCTCCTTTTCTGTCCGTTCAAAGGTTTTACTGTTCTGTCTTGGTAAATGACTCTGTGGCTCACACTAAGAACATTTATATCTTAAAAAAAAAAATCTTTATGACATGGGACTTTTAATGTCACACATCCAGTATCGAATACCAAACCTTAATTAGTTTTCACATTTAGTAGAGATAGAAGATGTGTAGAAAATGCCAAAAAAAAAAAATGTGTCCCACATGGTATTTCTATTTAGTTTTGGAGTCTATTATTTGTTGGTTTTAATATCAAAAGATAATAATGGATAATTGCAGCATTCTTCCTAATTATTTTCTGTGAAGGAAATACGTGATGTTAACCATTGCTGTAGACCTGGCAGTGCCTCTGTGCCAGAGCATAGACATCAGGTTGGGCCAGGTGACCTGCTTTGCCCAGTTCAATATGACTGGAAACAATGCAAGTCTTGCTGAAGCACCGTATGTGGGAGGGAGGGAGACATGCTTACCTGTCTTACCAAGACACTTAACTGTGTTGCTTTGATATTGACAGTTCTTTCAGCCTGAATTCAAGTATAAAGAAGAATGTGGGACACAATAGAAAAGACTATTCTGTCTACCCCAAACATTGGCATTACAGCATGTTTTCTCAGGTTATCGGGAAGGTACTAAGGCTGAGTAAGGGGAGAATTAAGAAATGTTTCATGAAAATTTTGCAGAAGATTTTAAATAGGGAGATTTCTGCTTTTAATCACTGCCCTCTTATCCTCATGTTTTAACATTGGGGCTAGTAATTTTGCTAAATAGTGCAAACCTAAGAACCTAGTCACAGTTCAAACAAGGTGTGTTTGTTTTTATAAGATAATTTATTCCAATTTGGAGCTTAATGCTCAAAATAAGTTTCAGAACGCAACTTTGTAAGTTGAAAGACTGCCTTTTCCTATTTATATTATTGTGGAAGAATAAGTCCAACAGAATAAGGATTAAATTGTCTTTGGACTTTGATAAAAGCTATTATACTTCAACTGAATTGTTCGAGGCACAGTGAGTTAAGCTTAATAAAGGCTGTCACATCCTCAGTGTACACGTAATGGGTGAGCAAGAACATTATGGGGAAGGGCAAGTTGATGTTAGAAACAACAGGCTTTTCTTCCCTTTGCGATTTGAACTACATTTCAATCATTATGGTGAAAATAAAAATGCCAGAAAGAATTCACATGCTTAGCTTGGAAGGTTGGTATTCTAGAAACCTGGGGACTGATTAGCACAATCTCTTTCCTCCTCAAGAATGCCACGTTCAAGTATGTGTTGTCTATAAAATGCATGCATTTCTTCTCTTCTTCATCCTCTCCACCCCTGAGAAGGCAGGGGTAGGTGAGCAGAGTCAAATGTAATTAGATCTTCCTGGAAAGCTCTCTTTGGAAGATCTGGTAGAATCTTCCTCGGATGAGATTTAATTCTGACTGTCAAGGCTAACTGCTCTCAGATATTTTAGTAAACTTTCAGTATTCACCAAAACAAGTAAAATACCCTACTCACAAAGGAATCATGCTTGAATGTCTTCTTTAATAAGTACCATTCTTTAAAATTTAAGCCATGAAAGACTTAACTGCTTGTGACCTTAGAATGAGGATCCAGACCTTTCATGAGAATGCTTGCGAAGTCCCTATTTGCTGTTCCCAGCCTCACTCAGCATAACTTTATTACGAGGAACTTTAAGAGGAGAAGGAGGGAAGAACTGTTTTCATTCTGACTTGAAAGATTTTTTAGTGGAAACTTATTTCTGTTCACCCTTGGCCCTAAAATATTCATGCAAAATCACTGTACTTTAGGAAGGTTCTACTTCTCTTTATGGGTTACTTTCTTCTTGTGGGCTTCCAACCATGTGTGGGAAATTCGTAAGGGGTTTCTGCATGTAATTATTGATATAATCACCTATATTAATGAGCATATAAGTAGTGGAGAATTATAAGTGACTTTTAGCCATCAAAATGGCATTACTAATTAGGGCTAATAAGTGAGTATAAACACTTGAATAAAGGCCTCAGCATCACATCTATCTGTATTACCCAAGCCAAAATTTTTCATCTTTGAGAAGGAAGGCATAGATGAGTCAACATTTTTCATTTTGCTGTTCCAAACCCTCTAGAATATGACTTGTTTCACCTACTCTTCCTTCCTTTTTCCCTTGCTACCTTCCTTCTTGAATTTAGTAAATATTGCTCAGGTAGCTAATAAATGTAAAACACTGTGGTTGACATTAAAGTTAATATAAAAACAAATATAAATGGTGCAAGTCCTGTAATAATTTATATTCTTGTGATGAAGAAAAGACATACATATACATACAGCTGAAACACGACATGCATGGAGTATCATTAAACTGGATTGAATTAGGTCACCATCCATTGGAAGGCCATTTATGTGAGCTCTTTTCTCTGTGTGGTGAAAAACATTCCTGGTTACCCAACTTATTTGGTTATCTCACATGTGACCTATGACAAATGCCCAACTCTGTATCCATGCGTTTGTCATTCATGGTCCCTAGAAAGGACCTCAACTTGTCCCGTTTCTTCAAGTGTCACCTCAAATCTCACCGTCTGTACTAAGCTTTTCTTTTTGAGCTCAATCATAGTGATCTCTTCCTCTTTTCAATAAAACTCATTTGTTTTTGGCATTACTCTCTTCTGCATGATTCTATTTTTTATGTACAGGCCCTATCTTTACCAATTGATTATTAATTACTTACAAGAGAAAGTCATACCCATACTTCTCTGTAACCCCAACTTTTGTCTTGCAAATTTGTAATAGCAGAAGGGCATTTAACAACAGAATGCGAAACCCAAGGATGCAAAAAGGATGTCATGTGAAATTATGCTCCATTTTCCCTCATGTTCCATCGGGAATGGAAACGCCTTATCCAGAGATTTCAGATTCTATGGTCATATCTGTGATGCTGCTGTACAGTTTTATATACAGTTTTGTGAATTAATGCTTAATAACCAAATCTAAAATTTTAGCAATCTGTCACCAGGTGGTGACAAAGTCACAGTGGTACTAGGTCTGAGCAATCCCAAATGGTAAATCATAAATATATTCTAATGTGCAATAATATTACATAAACATATATACATATAATTTCAGATTCCTTTTTGGCTACCTTCTGTTTTAACTTTTGGAAGTATATAAAAGATCCTAAACTCTGGTTTGAAGAGAGACTCTTTCATGTTCCTAGAAATCCACTTTTGGTTAAGTTCTCTTTCCCTGGCTCTGGGCCACACGCAGGTGTACCATTAACACATGTGCCAAGTTTCTCCGACTGCTCAGTTCTCAGAGAGACCTGCATGTGTCAAAAAAGTTGGCCTCTGTTTTCCCTCCAAGTTAAAAATTACTGACACTCACTCTCTTGGTTTTTGTTAAAACATTCCTTTCTGTCTTCAAATGCCAGATTAAAAAAAAGAGAGATTAAAGCAAGAACCTTGATTCAAATTTCCAAATTATTTTAAACCCCATAATTGTTATGTACCGATTAGAAGGAAAAATTTGGTCTCTTATTCAAAGTGCTTTTCTACTATGGTTCTATTACATCTTTTCAAACTTTCCTCCCATACCGCACTGTATGTGCCAATGAAGTAGGGCTCTAGTCACTCTCCTCTAAACATACTTCATATTTTTCAGTCGGTGCCTTTATCATTCTTGTACACTCCACGCTCTTTCTGCCTGTCATAATTGTACCATCATTTCAGTACAGCCCAGATGTTACCACTACATAAAATCTTTCCTGATGCTCACTGCTGTTTGGGATTCTTCCCTCTCCTACATGCTTGTATGTATTTGTTTGTTTCTTCAGGGCACTTACATACTGCCCAGTATTGTATTTATTTTTATAGTCTTTTATGTTAAATGAAAAGCATCTTATAGCATAGACACAGTCGAATTATCTATGTGTCCTCTATTTCTGTAAAACTCCAATACATCTGGTTTCTTCCTATTTCTCAAACAAGAACCTGTTGAGTTAATAAGAATGGAATTTATTATATGGCATGCAATATGACTTAGCTATTGAGTCTCCTTGGGTTACAGCCACGAGATTGTCAAAGAAACGGAATTAACACTTAAAGAGTAAGGAGAGAAGTCTCTATCAGGCACATGCACACACACTAAGTGTTAAACTAAATCTGTTCAGAGATAAGGAGATACATTTTTGGACAATGATTTTTACCTTTTTAAAATGCCCCGATAGTAACCATGAAAACACAGGGAGAAAAAGGATCTTGTTTTTTCAGATTGTAGGCTAATCAGGACTTTATTCATTTAGAGGGTATGGAATTTAGAAGATAGTGTGTGAATAACCAGAGGACACACAAAAAGGTACATAAAGGGAAATTTGGGGGGAAAAAGTATGGCAGCACTAAAGTCATAGACTAGAAGGGACGAAAAAAGAGTGTATAGAAATCAATGAGTGAAGTTAACTGCTAAGGGGAGGCTTTGAAGCTTACATTTTATGTGAAAGGCAAGTGGGTTTAAGTGGAATGATTCAAAGATAAAAATTACATAAACTGAGTGGGAGAAATCTGTGATTTTACAGGAAAGCACTTTAAATACAACGGAATGAAAGGGAAAAAAAATCATATCCAGCTTTAAAAAAAGTTTCTTTAATAAAAATGCAAAGAATCAAACATAGAAAATACTTCATTTCAGAATGAATGGTGACCCTCAGATCTCTGAGAATCATCTCAGTCTGTTGACCTTTGTAGACTGAAGAACAAATAGGAAATGCCCACAGGGCATCCACAATCAGCGCTAAGGGAGGTGAAGATATTGCAAGAGCCATAGATTTAAGCTACTATTGTGCAAAACTCCTTTAAAATGAAAGAACTACAGCACTAGGAAAACAAGATTCTGGGAACAATTTTTAAAATGGCTAAAGTGACATTCATCTCCATTGTGAAAATGCTTCAAGGCTTCCAGGGACCAAAGAATACATATGTCAAATATCAGTATTTTAAAAGATTTTATTTGCCAAAAATTATATTTAAGAATTTATTTTAGAAATTATGTATTTACATTTATATATTAGACTAATCTTTATTTCATTCAAAGCTTAGTCAATGCCTGTCTTTGTGATTTTGGGCAAATACTTAAACTTTCCTATTTTTATGTTCTTTGTTCGTAACATAGTAGTGATATCTAATTGGAGGTAGAGAGGGACTTGGAGAATCAGTAATGTGAATCAGGGTTCATTGAGCACAGCCAATCAAAAAGTAAGCCTTCGATAAATTCTATTACACATTATAGTGCTTCATAATTAAAACTTTTAACTCGTGCTTTGGAAAGAGAGTTTTACTAAATGCTTAACAATGTGTCAGTTTACCAAATATGTAAAATCAGTCCAACTGATTTTCTCTAGTATTTCCCTAGTTCAGCTGAACTTCAGAGATTAAGCCTCATACAAATGTAAAGTCCTGTTTTGTTTTTTTAGCAATCTATTCTATTTCATACAAATATTTTTATTCACCTTCCATCACAACCTCCATCACCACCTCCCACCCCCAACGTTATTTCCACTAGTTAGTCAAGAACTCAGAGAGATTTTACTGTTCAAAAACAAGGTGGTGCTGACTGCGTAATGAAAATCCATCCAGGATATAAGGTCAACAAACCAAAATAAAGCAGAAAGAAATCGACAAGGAAATTTTTGGCTTTCTGCGTCTATAGATAAAATGTTGCACCACAGTGAATTACTACTTCTTGAAAACCCTTGGGGTGTGTATGTGTTTGAACTCCTGTAAAAGAAAAAGAAATAATGCCATTACATAAAAGTTAAGTGCATAAAGCTGTATCATGTAGCCCCACAAATGTATACAAATGAGACTGAGAAAATGCTCTATAGTTTCAGTAGTTTCTAACAAGGCCCAATCATTTAACCCATTAGAATTACATTTGATGAAGCAAAATTTATCAGCTGGGATGTCACCTTGTGTATGCCTCAGTGATTCCATAAACACCATTTACCTCCCTTTAGCTTCATTTATTCAAAATATTCTTTTTTTCCTATCTGGCATATAGTAGATATTTTACACTGTAGTTATGTAAGATAAAGATTAAGAACTAGCAGAGCCTGAAAAATCATTTTGAAATTTATGTGCTATTTCAGAGATTTGAAATAATTTGAATTCAAATGGATTTAATTCATTAAATTCCTTTGATATCCATTATTTGTGAGATATTCTCATAGATATGATGATATGATGTAGGCAGAGATAAGAATGTTGAAGTCATTACAGCAATAAGCAAAGAATAAAAATGGTATATCATAACTAGATAAGGTTCATCAAAGGACTACAGGAAGGGTTTAATATGAAGAAACTGCAGAAGTAAAACTCTAGGATCATTTTGATACATGCAGATAAAACTTACCTCTTGTGTTAAAATTTCTTAGTAAATACAAAATGGAAAGGAATTACTTAAATAACTTAAATGATCAATACCCAAAATAGAGAACAAACATCTTATTTACTAATGAAATAGTAAAAACATTCTCTTTATAAACTAGAAAAGACAAAGATACCTGCTATTACCACTGTTGAGGAGGTAAAATTGGAAATTCAGGGAGGCTAAGATAGAGATTGCAAGGTGTATTCACAAAGAGGAGAGAACTGCAGAAAGAGCTCCAGACATCTGCGGAAGCTCAGCCTCAAGTGTTCGGTAGTGATCAGTGCAAGGAAACTGTCTTAGGGTGGGGTAAGAACTACCTGAAAGTAGTAGGTGTCCACAAAAGAGCTCACACTGGATCACAAGCAAGAGTAAAACGTTGCATCATACACAGGGCATTAGGTAAAGTACTTTAAAGTAGGGACTCAGAAGGGGGACAGAATTAGCCCTAGACTATAATCTGCTCTGGTTCACCTGACCAAGCTTAAATGCAAGCATCAAAAGGATCGCTGTAGTTTGGATGGTCACTCCTCCATCCTCGAGTTGAAATTTGGTCCCCAGTGTTGGAGGTGGGGCCTTATGGGAAGTGATTGGGTCATGGGGATGGATCTCTTGTGAACAGATTAATGCCCTCCCTCAGGGGCGAGTGAATCCTCACTCATCTGGTTCACTTGAGTGATGGTTGTTAGAAAGAGCCTGGCACCTGACCCCTCTCTGGCTTGCTTCCTCTCTTGCCATGTGATCTCTGCACACTCCAGCTGCCCTTGGCTGCCATGAGTGGAAGCAGCCTGAGGCCCTCACTAGATGCATTTGCTGGTGCCAGGCTTCTTGTACAGTCTGTAGAACCATGAGCCAAATGAACTTCTTTTTGTTATAAATTACCCAGACACAGCTCTTCCTTCACAGCAACACAAAACAGGCCAAGGTAAGTATCATGCTGTTTTCAAGGACTTACCCATGTTACAGGACAAAGTTCAAGAATTTTTTTTTTTAAATACACAATTATGCAGGACTTAATAATTGAAAGTCACCAATGGATGCCATCCATTCAAAACTTAATAAGCATGCAAATAAGTATAAAAATATGGCACATACTAAAATTATAGACCAGTGTTATCTTGATACCAAAATCATATGAAGACATTTGAAAGGAAAAAACCAAACCAAGCTCCTTTAGGATTTTCTTAAAATTTCAGCAAATCTAGCCCAACATATATATAAAGGACTTTCTTACTAAGTGGGGTTTGTTCTGAGAATTCATCGTGGCTCAACATTGAAATTCATAATGTAATTCGCCATATCAAAAGTATAATAAAAGTATCACTTTAACAGACGCAAAAAAATAATTTGAAAAAAATTCATTATTTATTCATGATAGCAATTCTCAGCAAACATAACCCTCTGACCTTGTATCAAATTAAATATCCTACTCTGTTTTCATAGCTTCCTGTTACTTTTCCTAACATAAAATTCCTCATACTTTTTTCCTTTTGTTATTTAATTGCCTTTTAGTTACTTTAATTCCTAGTAAGATTTCTTATGTATAACTGATACTCAATTGATAAACTGCTAATGAAGAATTGACATTTGGTTCTTGGTTAACTGGGAGACTTGTTATCATTTTAACATAATGGGAATTTACAACAGCTGATTGTTCATGGGTATTTTGATGTGCCAGGTAGAGTGCTGAGTGACTTCCATGCAAAAATTTATTATTCTACAACTATGACATAGGTGGGCCTTATTATTATAATTCCAGTTTTACAGATGAAGAAATAAAGGCACAGAAAAGGTCAGCAATGTACCCAAGGTCACGCATGGTAAATAGCAGAGCTGGTCTTGATTCCAAATGATCTGATTCTGGAGTCTGTATCTTCAACCCCATCCTCACTGCCTCTGGAGCAGAGGAGAGTGCTGATATGGGAAGCATTACAGAGGAACGAGAATGTGTTTAACGCTGGCCATAATACGTTTCAACTTCTAGGTAAGACATTCATCTAGCTGCTATATGTATAGAGAACATAACTTCGCCATAGCATTTGCCCTCAGTAAGACCAGAGGAAGTGTACAAATGCAATGATTAACAAACATACATTAACAACTTTTTATCTGCTACAACTAGACTAGGTGGCAGTTCCCAAGAGGAATAAAGGAAAATCTCTGTCTTTGAAAATCTCACAATCAATACAAAACCTAACAAATTAAAAAGTATTTTTCCACCCCTTATTCTTTCTATATTATGACCTTATTTCTGTTTTGAATTTGTAGACATTAAGGTGATAATAAGAAAAAAAATATTGTTTTAGTTCTAGTTTTTCCCAGTAAATTAAAAAAAAGTTTGTTTTTCTTTTGGAAGTTGTGATAATTGAAATGTTTCCATGTGAGAAGGATTTAGATTGAAATAAATAAAAAGCACAGACAGTTAGATATAGATCTTGTGACAATCACATCATATCCCTGACCTTTATTGAAAAAAAATCTGAAAACTATACCTCTGTTCAAAATCCTACACATCTGCTAAAACTGACATCCCCAACTCAACTTGGTCAGAGTGATAGGATTCCATTTGCCAATAATGTCTTATATTAATAATATCCCATGGGCGAGATGGCTTTTTCTACCACTGCCCTTTTTAAGACACTTGTATTTCTGAGAATGTATTATAGAGAACAGACCTAAGAAAATTACTTGGGATACCAAGAAACCCAAACACATTGAATACCTCCCCATATTGAATGAGAATGAGATTATGTAGGTCAAGGCCCACACTGGTGTATTTCCTTTCTGTCAAATGAGTCAGTTGAAATGATGGTGCTAATTTATTTGATCAGAGGCATACCAGTGTAATTAGGTAAAAAGGTGCCCTCATTGTCACTACATGACACAAAAATATCTGTATCTGTGTGAATGTAGAATGACAGAGCTGTGAGAGATTTTTTAACAGCACAAACAACAGAAGAGGCAAAATTGCAGTGACTATTACAAAGCCTTGAAAAGTTTTCTTACGTTTTTGTGTGAACGTTTTAATGTTTTGTTTTGCTTTTTATCTTTCACACTTAGCTCTGTATTCCATTTGGAATTGATTTTGTGTATGGTCAGGAGGGGTCAAAATTCATTCTTTTATATATAGATGGTTAATGGCCTCAGTAATAATTATTGCAAAGAACATTCCTCATTGTACTGAAGGGTCGCCTGTGTGTAAATCACCTAACTTTGTATGTATGGATTTCTATCTAGACTTTTTTTTAAGTCTTTTTTTCCCCCAAAGTCAAATCTTTGTGTATTTTTAAATACTTTTAAAATGGCAATTATACTCATCATATGTGCTTCAAATAATGCTCATATCTCAATTGAAGTGATGATAGTATGAATGTATTAGCTACACATTGCTGCATAACAAATTACCCCTCCTAAGTTAGTGCCTTGAAACAGCACATATCTATTATTTAAAAAAAAAATTTTGGGGGGAGTACAGTAGTTTTTTTAAATTTCAGAATATTATGGGGGTACAAAATTTATTTTGGTTACATAAATTGCTTTTGTATCTCTTGAGTCAAAGTTATAAGTGTGTTGTATTCCATGATTTGTCTACTCTTACAGCATCACAATGGACAACAATTACACTTTATAGTAGGTCTTTATGTCTGATGTTATATGTCCTACAATCCTAACAAATTCTTTAAATTACCTTGCCTGATTGTTGGTCTTTTGCATTTGCATATATATTTTAAAGTCAATAGGTTAATTTTTATTTAGTCTTTTTGAATCTTTCTTCTGAAAGAGATTGGTATTTAATTTTCCTAGCTTGCAATGCATTTGTCTGATTTTGGTTATCAGTACTTTGTTGTCTTTGTGAAATACTTTAAAAATATTCCCTTAAATTCTATTGTCAGCAGCCTTGAAGGAATGCTACTCAAATTTTCCTTTTAGAGAATCTGTCCTGTGGAGCATAGTTGGATGACACCCGCTGGCTACCACACTTTTCTATTCATCATGCATTTCTGCCAAGGCCACGTTGTCTCTCATCTGCTTCCAGAAAGTGAATGACTGATCACAGGAGGAGCATTATGGCTAAACCATTCCTGTATGAGGTGGGACTCCTCTAATTTTGCTCAAAGAAACCCCATCCACCTGGCCAAGACTTTTTCAAAATTTCTCAGCAATCCTGAAGTTCTTTTTACCTGATACTCCTTTCTTCCTGCCTCCTTTTTCACAGGGATGCATCCCATTTCCCAGTCTGAAGCCTTTCCCAGCCTATTTCTGTTTGCTCCTGCTCTATCCCTCACCAAGGTTTTTCCAAATACATTTCATATACATCTGAAACTATCTTAGCATCAGCTTTTTATAGGATCCAAACGGACACATCTATTCTCCAGAAGAGTTGAGGCAAGAATTGGGCTTATCTTTTCTTTAAAAGCGTGGAAGAATTGATAGGTGAAGTCAGCTAGGCTTGGAATTCCCATTATGGAAAGATTTTTGGGTAATATATCCCATTTCTCTAATAGATTTTGTAGGATTCAGAATTTCAAATTCTCCTTATTTCAGCTATGACAAGTCATATTTGTTGAGGCAATATTTAAATTTTATCTAAAATTTCAGATAAATTGACATAATGTTTATAATTTCATCTGTTTGTTGTCTGATGACATAATGCCCAGTTTCTCATTCTTGATTACATTTGTCTCTTTTTTTTTTCTGGGCATCATGAATCTGTGCATCCTCCCACCTGCTGCTCATCATTGTTAGAATGTTACTGATTTTTTCTTTATATTTTCCAACAGCTAACTTTTTGCTTTGTTGGTTTTTGCTATTATACAATTATTTCTTATTTCTTTAATTTCTCCCCATATTTCTTTTCTTCTACTTTCTTTTGTGTTGATTTACTAAAAATTTAGCTTCTTGAGATAGAAACATAGACCATTCATTTTTCATTGTTTCTAATGTATGAATACAAGACTATAAATTCCCCTCTGAGTACTAACATAGTTTGTCTTATTCAGTTCAAAATAGTTCTGAATTTTTGTTGTAATTTTTCCCTTAATCCGTGAGTTATTTAGAAGTGCACTGCTTCATTTCCAAGAGATAGAGAATTGTCTAATATTCTTTCTTTCATTCTTTTGTTAATAATTCCCAGCTCAATTCCACTAAAGCCAGAGAATGGAAACTGGATTTTTGTGTCTTTTAACATTTGTTGAAGTTTTGCTTTACGACCCAGCATCTCATTCATTTTAGTAAATATTCCATAGGTGCCATGTTCCATAATGTTAATTAGGTAAATCTTTGAATTGTATTTGTTAGGTCTTTTCTGCTCTTTCTGACGTTTTCCTATTTGTTCTCTTAGCACTTGAAGAAGGTATATTCAAATCTCCATGGTCCGGAGATTTGTTTGATTATGAGTTTGTCCGTTTTTCCATTTAAAAGCATCAAACTTTTGCTTAATATGCTTTAAAAGAATGTTATTTGTGAATTATGGTTTTCAATTTTGAATTACTCCTTGCAGGGTTAGCTATCCATTAATTTTTATCTTTTTCTTTACTTTTGGGAGGCTAATGAAACTTTTAAAATTATTTTATTTTCCCTCCATTCATTACATATTTCTGCACCTTAGTACTTGTTCAGAGATTACAGCATGTGTTCTTCATATATTACATTCTAAAAAAGGATATTTTCCACTTTCCTGTTAATGGTTTGTGTGGCTTTTCTAGATCTTGTAAAAACTGTTCTCCACCTCTTTAAGAAGATAACTCTTGCTTCTTTGATTATCTTATAACCTCGGTTAAGGCTTAGTGGTTTCACCTAGAAGGATACTTGAGTTTAAAAGTTCCGAAACAAACTTGTCAGCTGTTCGTCCCAGCTAAAGTTTGCTCCATTCACCTTCACTCCTTTCTACTCCTGCCCTTTGCCAGTCACAAAGTTTTGGCCAGTGAAAGGTGGCCAGCTGCTCGAAGTGTATGAAAGTAAGGCAAATGCTGAACTGTAACTAATCCAGCTGTTTCTGTTTTCTGTAGTCATTTCCTCTTTTCTGTCCATAAATCTCCAGCCACGCTACAGCATTAGAGTCTCTCTGAACCTGTTCTAGTTCAGCTGCCCAATTTGTGAATTGCTCTTTGCTCAGTTAAATTCTGTTAAATTTAATTTTTATCAACAAGTGGGTGCTGAGATAATAATCCCCCAGAGACCCCCCAGGAGCACCAAGAGTCCAGGCGAGGTACCTGCTGGAGCCGATGTCCTTTGCACTCTCACTGCACCTGTGGCTTGGGGGCAAGTTTTCTCTCAGATTCCAAAGTGCCACAGATCTGTGTTTTGAACTTTCTGAGTTTATTTGAGCAAATTTTTGATCCTAACTGAGTTCAGAAGTCATGACAGAAAATGAACTAGGTCTGGGATCAGATTGGATCTGATAATTAATTAGCTTAAATTCCAGTTAGAGGCCTCAAATGTCTGACTGGGTCAGGCAAAAACTAATAATAAACGACAATATTACAGGTGGTGCAAACTCCAGCTTTCAGGAATTCACAGAGATTTCTGTGTTATGTCTCTCTGTTACTTTTTCTTGTCTGCTTGAGTAAGGAAAAATCACTGCCTAAGTTGATCATGAAGATCTGAGAGCCAAAGTCAAGATTCAAGGTCAAAATAGGATCCTTAATTTCTGAAAAACTGAGTACTTTCTAACTATTCCAACCTATACATGTTAGCTGCCCTAAAAGCAGCTAACACTGCAATGGCAAAATCTTACTAAAGGCAAAATTGTTGCCTAGCCAGTCATTGCTTAAAACAATAAAATAGGTAATTAAAAGATTAATAGTCTAAATTAAAAAGTAGTAATACTTAAGGGCTGGCAAATAAATTTTTAAAAGAGCTATTAGAACTGCTTCTGTCTGTATGTCTATATGTCTACGGGTCTATATGTCATTAGTATGTGATATTTCATACTGAATGAAATACAGAATGTATTCATACAGAATGTACAAAAGAGCTCTAATTGATTAGCCTTAAAAATAATGACTTAAATATTTTAGCAAAAGGATGAAACTAACTGAAATGCTTTTTAGTTCACGTGATTCTAACAATACAGTAACTGACCTCTGCTCAACTTCCTGTTTACTCTGATTCATGATTTCACTTCACCTCCACCTGCAGAGGGAGATAGCTAATGTGGACCTGAATACCCAGAGATACTGTAAATCTCCTTCACTGTTCTTTCAAATTCTCTAAGCTGATTTAGACTCTGTCACCTTTACCCAGAGACCCACTCTCATTCATGCTTGCTCAGCACGTTGATGATCTCTTCTCTGCAAACAGGGTGTTCCCTGTGTTCTCTGACACTCTTTCTCTTAAAGACTCCGGCTGGATGAGGCCGTAAAGCCTCTGGGTCTGAACTCTGGTTGGTACCGACAACTGTTACTTACTTAAGACATGAAATATCTCAGGGCGCTCAAGAGCTCATCCCAAAATGCCTTGAGTCAATGTAGTTATAGCACTCGCTAGAGCTTACCTGTGGGCAAAAGGCAAAGCTGCCACTCTTTACGCGGGCTCCAGATATGCATTCGGAGTCTGTACAGTTGACACAATTTAAAAATCTCATGTCTTAATTTCTGCTGACACTTCTATTGGCAATGGACCTATAATATCAAACAAATCATATAGTAGGTCAAACAGGGTCCCTGTGGCCCCTTTTCTTCTAACTTTTTAACTTACACTTATCTCCCATCACGAGACATATGTACAACTGAGGGATAACTAAAAATACACACACACACACACACACACACACACAAACACACACACATCATTGGTACGGCCTGGGATGTACAATTATGATTTCCAAGTACACTGTTTGTAATTTTCACCAAATCTCTGGAGGGAACTGGCCCCCAAAGGCCCAGACTATCCCTTTTTGGCACTCCAAATCAATTTTAAAAATTTACCTCCAGCTTTAGGCTTTTCTCCCTGTTTGGTTATTGTTTATATGATTAGTAGTTGGACTCAGCGCTATCCAACTAAGCGTGCTCATGCTACAACGGTGCTAAAGAAATCAGTAACTAAGACTATTCCTCGTTTTGGTACTCCTTTATGGATTGAGTCAGATCAAGGGACTCCTTTTAAACCACTTACTTACAAAGGCTCTGGGGAACTCATTAAAATTTCATACCCCATATCGTTCCCAATCCTCAGGGCAGGTAGAACATGAAAATCTAGAAATAAAAAGGACTTTGAGAAAAGTCTGTCAAGACACTGAACTTAAATGGCCAGAAACATTACCTTTGGCCCTTACAAAAATCCGCAATGCTCCAATTAGGAGACATGGTTTAACCCCTTACTAACACCCGTAAACCTTCTATTCCTGGACTGACTTTGGGGACTTAAGTCACACTGTGGTGCTTTAAGCGAACAATCGATACTGTGACTAGCTACATACAGGTTCTATGCTTGGAGCATTACCATCGACAGGTGGAGGAGCATGGCCTCCGCCAGCTGACAGGCGTTGCCATCCTGTTTGAGCAAGAGATCGTGTGTACATCAAAGTTTTAGAAGGAGACATGTGCTGTCGCCTCACAGGGAAGAACCTCGTAAAGTACTGTTAACTACCTACGCTGCCATACAAATAAAAGAAAAATCCTCCTGGATTCCCGTGAGCCACGTTAAACTACACCAAGACTATTGGAGGACGACCCCTACAGGTGACCTGAAAGTAAACCTTGAAACAGACATCTTCACAAAATAGTTTTTTCCCAAGATCATGGGAAAAAGATCATTGTTCATCTATAAATTCCTTTTTGTCTTTTAACCTCCCCCCCCCACCCCACGGTCCTTTTTAAACATTTCTTCATTTAAGCCTCCCCCTTCGAGGATTACATGTTGGGAGACTCAGTGGAAATCGCCTCAGCCTGTCCCATTCTCCTTTAATCTTCCATTATGACTCTTCTTTCAAACTGTGCCTTGCTCTTACTAACCTTACTGTTTTTCCAGCAGGTCAGGCACAGACCCAGCATCCTTTTGCAGACATTTGTCTTCCCGGTGTGTTTAGGGTTGTTGGGGGAGAGGAGGATGCAGGGTCCTCAACCCATTGCTTTAGTCATAAATGTCTGAATTACTCGTGTTGCAAAACCCAATATCCAGTATATTTAAGTATATTTTTTCAAGTTGACAGGTCAATTAGAAAGCAATATCTTCCCTCAGATGAATTTAATCAAGAAATAGAATTGGATTAATCAAGGAAAAAATTATCTAGGAGAAAAATCAAGTGAGATTACCAAGACAAATTACTGAATAATGGATGCTAAACAAGGAAATGTTCCCATGGGAATGGGTCGGAAGTGTGCGTGGGTCTAGTTTGAGGCTCTGGCAGACAGAAATCAGGACCTGAGTGGCAGTAAAGGCTCTTTAGGGCAGGAATCTAAGGGCAGCACCAAAGATTTACCTGAAAGAAAGAGTTTATGCTAAAAGCAACATATACAATTTTTTTAAAAATCTAAGAATGGAATATTCTCTCTCTTAAAAGTTATTTAAAAACTTTACTCTCCCAGTATTGGAGACTATAGCTTTACCCACCCGAGGGGCTAGAGTTTGGATGATACGGTATTCTTGTCTTAGTCTGTTAAGCCTCTTATTAAAAATACCATAGACTGGGTAGGTACCATAGACTGGAGGCTGGTAGTCTGAGACCAGCATGGTCAGGTTCTAGTGAGGCCCCTCTCCCAGGTTGTAAATTGCAACTTTTTACTGTGTCATCACATGGTGGAAGACGCTAGGGGTCTCTCTTGGGGTCCCTTTTAAGAGAACACTAATCATATCACGAAAAATCCACCTTCATGACTTAATCACCTCCCAAGGACCCCACCTCCTTATACAATGATTTTGGGGTCAGAATTTCACAATATGAATTGGGAGTGGGGGGACATAAACACTCAGATCATAGCAGTTCTCTTGGCACTTTGTGGTCTCTCTGACGGCTTCCAGATTCCCCAATAAGCTTTACCTTAGTAGTTTTCTCATAATGATATTAGTTCTCATATCCCTCATTATCCTCAAGCACCCTTTTAGATCCAGTCTTAGGTCATTCTTTTTGTCATGGGAAGAATCTTTAGGAAAGATTCTAATAATTTTCATGACCAGAAATCCAATTATACAGTAACTTAAATATCTTAACCTTGCTTAATATGGCCAAAACCCTAGGGCTACTGATTTCATATTTTTAAGTCAAAAAATATTGTGCACTCATTGAATAAATGTTTGTATTTTAGAACCTATTATGTAATAATGCAGTAGGGAAATACAGAATGAATAATACTACACTGAATGCTCATCTTACAACAGATTTATAGTCTAGGGGAATATGTATATAAGATGCTTACAAGAGAGCGAATTTTACCATCGGTGCTAGAGGATTATAAAAGTTTAGTGGAGCCAGAGATTTTATCTGGTTTGAGATGAGGGAGAAAGAATCTATGGGAAGGTAATATTTGACTTGGGTTTTGAATGTGTGCAAGATCTTGGAAAGTAGACATGCCGAGGAACATAGTCTAGGTAGACGAGTAAGCTGGGATAGGACTATAGGAGCATGCCATATTAACATAATGGTGTCCGGTCTGTAGGTAAAGGATGAAGTAGGGTAACTAACATTAGTTTTTGCAGCAAATTCCAAATATCTGTGGCTTAACAAATGAAACTTTTAGTTTACATAATAGTTTTAAGAATTATTCTGCAGGGGATATTACACATAGTACCTGAATTCCTCCATGTTGACATACTCTTCTAGGGTCTCCTCAAGGAGTTCAACTGGTTTACAGTCAAACAGACTGAAGTAAAAAGGATAATCACACAAAAGGCTTTGGAGGGCAGTCAGGGATGAACTGTGTATCATTTCTGAACACATTCCATTGACCAAAACTTGACATGTGGCACTACCTAGATGCCAGGAGGCACGGAAAGTGTAGTCTTCCTGAATGCCCGGGAGTAAGAGCCAATGGTGTGTTGAACACATAGCGATGTCTCCACCACCAGAAATAACAGATGCTAGAGTGAGGAAAGGAGGATGGATTGAAACAATAGAAGGCCTTGAATGCCAAGTCTGAATAGTTTTTGCTAATATTTCTGTGTTTGCCATATCACATAGATTCTACACATCACAAAACAGTGTTCTCTAAAATCAGTATTTAATGATAGCAAGTTTGCTGGAAAAAATTTTATATAACAACCAAGCTTAAGAAAGAAGAATGTGCGAAGCATACGAATAAGTGAGGCTATTATCTCTTCTTTTAGAAATCCAAATCCATCAATAAAGGCATTAAAGTCACTGTCACTCAGGAATGATTCTCTTTATGTCACCTTAGCTTATAATGATTTCTCTTCTCCACATCTCAACAGAAATTTCTAACATTTGCATAGTTCTAATGCACAAGCTGATTATAGTTAATTATTTCCATGCCTTATCACTGCTGTGATATCAAATACTCTTTCAAGATAGAGCCCTTAATAGTCAATCATTTTATTCTCTTCCAGCCCCAAAATAGGTCCCCTTAATGAATAAACAACTTCATAAGAGTTGTCCAATGTGTCAAACATACCAGAACCTCCTATCTTAGCATTATCATAATTTTTTTAATACTGCCTTTATGACAATTATGGAAAGGGCAAAAACAATGCCAGATTTGTTTAAGTAGCAAGGGCTTAATGAGCACGTCATATATGCCAGGCACTATAATGGGACTTAGGAAACTAAAATAGGAGAAAATTGAAATTAAGGCAAGGAATGATGAAATATAAAAAAAAAAAATGCCCATGATATTTCAGACCAAAGTTGTAATCCAAGAAGTTCCAAATATTCAATTTCTTTTTCCCAAGATTTCTGTAGGTTCTATAGATTCCCCTGTCTGAAATGTATTAACTGATTTTATTTTTCAAGGCACCATCACTGGAGAAAGAATCGAGTCTGTCTTATTACTTCCAGTTAGGAGGAATGATCCATGACTAAGAGGTTTTGGCTGTGCCCGTGTTGATAATAACCTATGGATATTGGAACGGGAACAAAAAATAAAAAAGAAATTGGTGATATAGACTTCAACTTCCAGAAATCAAGCAAGGTTGCCTTCCCTTGCATGTTTCAGAACTTTGATTACAAAACGGCATCTGTTTTTTGTTTTCTATTTCATTCTTTGATGTTCATGCCAGCCATTCTTTAATTGGATAAAAGCCATTTTCTTGCAGAGAAATGCTTAGTATAGTAACTTGAATAACATTCAAGTTCACGGTTGCTGACTCTGCTGCAATTTAAATGAGTCTTTAGTGGTGTTACTTCCCTTTCTTTCTATTGGTATTATGATCTACTGGCAATTCATATTTCATATAATACTCTAAAGTCAGGTAGTCATGTACTTTGTCAGGATTGTTACAATATACGTTTTAACATTTAGAATGGTATTGAAGAATATGATAAAATATTCTAAATAAAATATGATAAAAGATAAGGTTCCTAGGAACAAAGTGAAAGATTTGGCTAGTTTTTAAGCTTATGTCATTTGAGAAGATGGATATTTGGAGAATATTTGCTATTCAGAGAGTTCTTCCATGAGGAATTTAAAAGGTAGACTAAAACTTAGGGTGTACGCAGGACAGTGTGAGACTGTAAAGGAACTCAGACCTAGAAGAATTAGTGTCAGGAAGGCTAGAGACCAGACTCTCTAAGCTTTGGGGAGAGGGCAGAGAAAGGGTTATTTAGAGGAAGGAGATCCCAAAGTAGTTAAATATTCCCTCTGCCAAATCCCAAACTGGAGCTTAAACTCAGTGCAAGCATTGATCCCTTCATTTCCCTTACCAGCAGATTACTTAATTAATCATCAATTTTTTTCCAGCCCCCCAAAAGTTGTTTTCTTCCTCTTTTAAAACCATGCTGTACTGTCACATTATCAGACCCATATCAGCGTCGTCTGATGTATTGTAGTAATGAGAATTTCTCATCACCCGCCCCACTAACCTCATGGCTTCGGAACTGGCCCCCTTCTTGTTTCCAAATGCATTTCTTTAAAACTTAAATCCAGGATACGCTTTCTTCCACTTAAAATATGGATAGCTTTTTTCCTTTTTTTTTCTCTTCTCCCTCATCTTCCCATTTGTCTACTCTTCCCTTCTTGAAAACTCTCCCCAAAAGCCACTAGGTGGGGCCAAGCGAGGCGAGGGCGCATGGCAGGAGGACAGCGCTGACGAGAGCGCTCGGGAGAGGGAACCCCGGGGCCCTAACGGGGCGGCGAAGGCCGAGCAGGTGAGGACGGTGTCTCTGGTTATCTCCCAGGCCTGCTGCAGTCTGTCATTCTCCTGGGCCTCACAGGGTGTCCCCACATGCCTGCCCTTGGACACCAGTGCGAAATCTGCACTGAGGATTCTGTCACCCCTCTTTGCAGAGCTCCCTCTCTTGAGGGTCCTGCCTCAGGAATTCTGTCCGTGCTGACAGCCCAAACTTTGTGCTCTCATCAATGCTGTCTCAGCTAAGGGACATCGCCATGCCCTGGATGGGCTCCTCTGTCCTCTGCTGTGGCCAGGACAGCACTCCAGGGACAAACTCAGGTCACGTGTGAAACGTGCTTTATCTAGTTTCCTTCTCTCAAAAATCACAGTCCTGCTTCACGAGAAACTGATGACGTCATACATTTTGTCCAGGAGGAGAGAAAGCCTAGTACAGTGACTCTGATTGCGGAAATCTGTCGTTAGATTCTAACCCTCCGTTGGCTCTGTTGCTGCTGGTGCATATTTTCGCAAGTTTATTCTTTTTTGTAATTTTATTAGTTTGATAAAAGAGATATTTTTTGTTTTGATTTATCTCTGCATAGTATACTAGAAATCTCCATTATTTTAATTATTTATTTTAAAGAAGGATTGGCACTGTTTTATCAACAGTATTATTTTCCATGCAGTATATAAAATGGCATCAAATGGGTATAAAATTTAGTTTTCAATTTATTATGGTCAAACTCTGTAGATATTCCCTCCCTTGTATTTTCTTTTTAAATTTAATGATGTGTAAATGTTTTAGAGACCAGCCTAATTTCGTTTCCTTAAATGTAACCTATTTTTTGATGCCTGGAAAGTTTATAGGATTCTTTCTTGGCCACTTTAAAATTTTTGTAAATATTTCTGGGTACACATCAGCTTGTTGACTTTGGGGGGACAGATGATAGATCTTACTAATCTTCATATATAAATCTTTCTTTTACTTAGGTAATATTGAGTCCATTTTATATTTGACTATTGCTGCTTCTCAAATGTTTTCCATTATGTCTTTTAAGCCAGTGACGTATTGTTATATGTTGATTCTTCATGCTTTGTCCTTCATAACTATTATTTTTCTATGAGCGTTTTTTCTCTGCATTCTGATTCAGTGTTTAACGAGGGTCTTGATCACAACTACTCCCCATGGAAATTTTCATTTTCCTGATCTGTTAATTTCCTTTCAGACCCTCAGCACACTTTCATCTCCTTCATTCCAGCCTGATGCATTTTCATGTCTTTCACCTGTCTAGTTTTAAGCAGAAGAGGACTTTCCCATATAAGAGAAAGTAAAAATATAAAGGCAATATTAATATAATGAAGTTAACAAACAATTTGCAGGTTATCAAATCCTTAAGAAGCAACAGACACAGAAAGAAGTAAATTGCTCTGGAGTCTGTTTACCATCACAAAACGTAGAGAGAGCTGATGTTTAACCAAATGGAAGAAAAGTTCCAATTGAAGCTGTTCAGTGAAAGCTCCAACTTTTGTTGCCTTGACAATCAGACTTCCTTACACTCTAAGCAATGAAATAGCCAAGTGATGATTATGATCAGGCTGATATAAAAGGAAAATGTAAATAAAGTAGACAGTATCAAGAGACTGAACAACATGTTGTCTAAAGCTCCTTTGTGCCTTTTTTTTTAATGTGTCAGCTTGGCTAAGCTACAGTCACCAGTTACTTAATCACACACTAATCTAGGTGTTGCTGCAGATATAATTAAAACCCTGAATCAATTGATTTTAAGTAAGTGAGATTGTCCTGGATGCTCCAGGTGGGCCTCAGTCAGTCAGTTAAAACACCTTAAAAGCAAGGCTGAGGCTTCCCTAAGAAGAAAATATCCTGCCTGTGGACTGTAGCTTATATTCATGGCTGTGATTCCAGCCTGCCAGGATAGACCCTCCTTCCTTCCCCGACGGCCTTCCTTATGGACTTCCGACCCTCAAATTGTTCTGTAAGCAAATTTCTTGTAATAATATCTGTGTGTATGTGTGTGTCTCCCTCATATACATGTGTATGTGTCTATATGTGTTGCACATTATATATATAAATTTTATGTGGATATATATTTTATACATATAAAACTGGTCAGTGTTCTATATATATTTCTGAATATACATGCAGGGTTAGGGTTAAGGTCAGGGTCAGAATATATACTGATGGACATATACACACTAATATATACTGATAATATCAATATTAATATATATTATATTAGTATATATTATATATTAGTGTATGTATTAGTATAATATATTGATATATTAGTATACATTATATATTAGTGCGTATATATACTAATAGTATATGTGTGTGTCTGTGTGTGCATCTCTGGTTGGACTCTGACTGATTTACCCATCTAAAGAGATATTGGGAGGAGATATTTTTGGTGTTTGGTTAGGTTTTGGGAAGAAGCAGGGCTAGTTGTCCTGTAGATACTAGTTGAGATTATGAAGGGAAAAGTTAGGATTAATAATGAAAGGATTAAATTATACCTGCACTCTCAGGAGTTTCTTGGGGACTGCGTTTATTGTTTCTCCCCTGCCTTTGCAATTGCTAGATCTACACGTTAGCCTGCCTGTGTTACACGAAGAGATGCTTTATAGGGAACAGAGTAGTTAACATGATTAATGCAACACACAACTGCTTATTTTAAATGGTAACACATCATGAAATAACTTTTATTTGGCTATAGGAAAACTTCTAGTTTTGTTATAAATAATACGGAAAATGACTGTCCCTCGATAGATTTTCCCATGAGCCATCTATGAAACTATTTGACTTGTTGATGATCGTGTATTTAGGTTCGTTAACCTAAAATTTCATTCGTGAGGCATAGTGGAATGAGCTCTAAAATTGTATGTTAGTGAGTTTGTATAACTCATTAATTTTCAGAAGTTATTTAGAAACTCCCAGAGGGTTCCGTGAAGCCCATGCTCTAGACGTATTCTGTGAGCAGTGAGTAGAGACTAAGCGGTTCATTATTTATGTGTCTTAGAGGTTTGGGTTTGGAGTAGAGTTTGAAGTCCAGCTCTGATGTTTATTTGCTAGTATAAACCAGTTAGAAAAGCTCTGTGTCACAGTATAACTATCTGCAAAAATGCATGGAATGTTGTTCTAGATTGAAGTGCTGTATAGATTAAACATGACAATAGAGGCTCAGCTTTAAAATAGGTGAAATCAGTCCCTTGTGTTATTTTATAGGATTTCCATAAGCTTTTCTTTGCTACTGAAAAACCTTTCCTTCTAGTTCTTAAGTTACATTCATCAAAATATTTTCCGTGTTTGTCTTTTTCTGATGATCCTCTAGTGGGTACTTGAATCACATGTATACTGCTCCAAAGAGTTACAGTGATGCATCCCAAGATATTTTTAGGCTCGCCCAAACTCCTGAGAGAAGACTAAAACTGAGAGAGCGAGTCGGCAGGGGGAGAGAGGGAGAGAGAAACTGAGAGGTTACCATGTTGTTGATTTTGAGAAGCCTTAGGTAAACTAGTGACACAATAGTCAATTGTTTTCTGACCTCCATGAATCAAAGAGAACCCCATGTCCCTGTTGTTATCAGGGTCCTGATGAAGAATTTTTATTCATATTCTAGAAGATAAATAGAGGTCCCGTTCCCTCCTGGAAACTAACTTCATAGGTTGACATCACAGAGCTTTGCTCCATCTACATAATAGAAAATTTCCAAGCCTGTTTTTCTAAAGCTATTTCTCTGAGGCAAAGGATAGGTATCCCTTAGAATAGCTAGGTATGCTGCCTTAAGACACAGCAGCTACAGCAGCAAAAACTGATTTGCTCTTGTTCTCCTATGTCGTGTATAGATTTTATTTGCCGATCCCAGGCATTTCTCCATATTAACATGTGCACACACAATCTCTGAAGCAAGAGAAGAGAAATATGAAGAATTATTCATCAGTTCCCACATTTTATGGTGAATACAAAAATCACCTGGCCACTTAATCACAAAAATCACTTGGCCACTTAATCTCAAGGGATCACGGAAGGACAATCTCGTGTGTCCACAAAGAAAACCAGCAAACTTGCTGAATAGCACTAATGACTGCCATTGTTGTCTAACCCCTTTGTGTCTTCAGTGTCATCACAGACTAGTAGAATAGGCCATGTGCTATTTAGATGAAGCTGTTATTTTCATTAAGTGCAATATAGTCACACATCACTTCATGAAGGTGATATGTTCTTAGAAATGCATCATTAGGCGATTTCATCATTGTGTAAACTCCACAGAGTGCACTTACACAGACCTAGACAGCAGAGCCTGCTCATACCCAGGCTGTATGGTATTAATATATTCTATTGATCCTGGGCTACAAACCTATAGAGCATATTACTTTACGCAACACTGTAGGCACTTATAACACAATAATAAGTATGTGTGCATCTAAATGTAGAAAAGGTACAGTAAGAATATAGCATAAAAGATAAAAAAAGAAATGGTACACCAGTATGGGGCACTTACCATGAATGGAGCTTGCAGGACTGGAAGTAAGTCTGGACGAGTTAGTGAATGAGTGGTGAGGGAAGGTGAAGGCTCAGGACATTACGGGACACTGCTGAAGACTTTTTAATCACTGTTTGCTTAGGCTACCCTAACTTTATTTACAATTTTTTCTTCCATAATAAATTAAACTTAGCTTACTGTAACTTTTTTACCTTATAAGCTTCTTAATTTTTTTAAATTTTTTGACTCTCTTAAAATAACAGCTTAAAACGCAAGCACATTGTACAGCTGTACAAAAATACTTCCTTCTTTATATCCTTATTCTATAGTTCTGTTTAATTTTTTTCATTTTTTACTTTTTAAATTTTTCTGTTAAAAGCTAAGACACAAATGTATACATTAGTCCTGCACAGGGTCAGGATCATCAATATGACTGTCTTCTATCTCGGCATCTTGTCCCCACTAGGTCTTCAGGGGCAGTAACATGCATGGAGCTGTCATCTCCTATGATGACAATGCCTGCTTCTGGATACCTCCTGAATGACGTTCCCAAGGCTATTTTACAGTTAATTTTTGTTTTTTTTACAAGTAGAAGGACTACTCTCTAAAATAGCGATGCAAAGAATAGTATAGTAAATACATAAACCAGCAACATAGTCATTTATTATCATCAAGTATTATGTACCGTATGTAATTGTATGTGCTATGCTGTTGTATGTTTGGCAGTGCAGTAGGTGTGCTTACGCCAGCGTCACCACAAACACACATGCACTATAATGTTGCAATGGCTAAAAATGTCACCAGGCAATAGGAATTTCTCAGTTCCATTATAATCTTTTGGGACCACCCTCATATATGTGATCTGTATATTACTGACTGAAATGTCCTTAGGCAGTGCATGACTGTATTTAACACTTTATCTCCATGTGTGGTTTCAAGTGAAGTGATACTTTGTTTCATCCAACAATAACCTCTCAACAGAACTATAATACTGTTTACTTTTTTTTTCCGGCAGTCTTGTGAACGAAATCTTTAAACTTCATAGAGCCCAATTAAATGATTCTAAATTTAAATCTTACCATGTTGGTTTCATACTCGAATGTTCAGTTCCAACTCAAAATAGCAGACAATAGCTATGTAATGAAACATGCAGAAAGTACATTGGACGTTTCTTTGATAGAAAAAATTCCCTACTCAGTTCAGTCACCACTCTTAGAACAGTTCAGTTATTAAACATCAAAAATCACCAAAGCATATTCTAATTGTAAGATATTGTATGCTTTGGACAATAATATGAATCATCTCATACTTAGAAAAAAATTTGCCAAAACTTATAGGGATCAACCCAATTGACAGAAAGCTAGTTTAGATAAGTGTTTCTGAAGAGGAGGCTGCATATTTTATTACTGAAAATATCATTATCACACAGAAAGCAGAAGAAAGTCAGACATTTATTTGTATCGATACAAACATTTGAAGCGATAACAAAATTATCTCCTCCTGGCTGTTTAACCATATAGTATATACAACTATAGACTTTAGAAAAAAATATAAAATCTGGTTAATTGAGGTACACGTTTGTTTTTAAGGAGTATAGCATCAGGCCAGGCGCGGTGGCTCACGCCTGTAATCCTAACACTCTGGGAGGCTGAGGCGGGCGGATCGTTTGAGCTCAGGAGTTCGAGACCAGCCTGAGCAAGAGCGAGACCACATCTCTATTAGAAATTAGCTGGACAACTAAAAATATATAGAAAAAATTAGCCGGGCATGGTGGCGCATGCCTGTAGTCCCAGCTACTCAGGAGGCTGAGGCAGGAGCATTGTTTGAGCCCAGGAGTTTGAGGTTGCTACAAGCTAGGCTGACGCCATGGCACTCTAGCCCAGGCAAGAGAGTGAGACTCTGTCTCATAAAAAAAAAAAAAAAAAAAAAAAAAAGGAGCATAGCATCAAAGCCCATATGGGTGTGGTCCTCTTTCCCACAAAATCAAATAAAAACACTTGGTTCTAGCATCAACCAACAATATGTGTGAGGACTGCCCTGAAAGTAATAAAGATCACATCTGCCTCAGGTGAGAGAATGGAAACTAAGTGATGATGCCCTGACTTACCCAGTGAACTTCTGGGTGTGCAGGGCTAATGACTTCATGCTTTTGAAAATTCTGACCCTGGGGATCAAGTGCTAATTGTAAACCTAGGAAAGCCACAATGACCGATTGCTAATATTCTTTATTCTTCATTCTGTGAATGAAATCTCTATTTCTAGAATGTCAGAGGCAAGAGATGAATACTACCTGTATATTTGCCAAATATACTTTAATATATTAAAAAATAATATATACCAGTGCTATTGTTTTTATACTAATCTCTTCTTTTTTCATATGCACAAGTTACATTCATTCTCAATTATATAAAAACCTACTGAATCATTGGTGTATTTATTTGGAGATGAAACTTTCTCATACACTCAGGGTATGTGTGCAAATCAGATCAGAAATCTTACATTTTGTTTTTGAAACCAGGTTTATCTTCATGCTTTGCCAACGCTAGGAGTGGATCGTTGCATGGTCTTTCAGTGATGAGAAGGCAGGGTGCGACAGCTTGCAGGAGTGGCGGTAACAAGATTAATTTGGAAGGCACCGTTGCTTCTTTGTCTAGACACAATCTATTTTCCAAAGTCATCCCACGCTGCAAACGCATTTCTAAGTCTTTGTGCACTGATTCACAGAGGCAGCATGGCTCAGTAGTTTGAAATAACAGGCTTGAAGTTCAAGGACTGTGAGTTTCTGATGTTATATTAAAAAAAAAAAAAAGCAATAAGGTTGCTTGGGCTTTTTAGATACCTTTAAAATGCTTCTTTAATATTGAGTTCCATTTATTCTTTCTTTTTTTTAATATTGCTCAGGTAGCATTTATCATATGGGTCATGGATACAAAAGTAAAAGTCAAGGCTGTCCCAGTGACTAAAAGACACCATGGGAACATACAGGGTTGGAATCGGCAGAGACAGTGTCTTCCTCCTTGTTTGATGAGCACCTGGAAGGTTTTCAAAATAGTTTAGAAGTATGTACTGGTTTAATAGAAGGGACTGGAAGGAAAAGAAAAGAAAGACTCAGAAATCTATGGTAAAAAAAAAAAAAAAGTAATGGGTTTTTGCAAAATTAAAACTATGGGGATGTTTATTTAATGCTAATTTAAAATGGGGCATGAGGTTATGCCCCAATGGAGATGTACATTTTCTTCTGCATTTCTCTCAAGCTGGCAGAATGAGTCATTCAAATATCAAATATGGTTTTCAGATCATATGCAATTTTTTGCATGTTTTACTGAGCTATACCTGTAATCATAATGTAATTTTTTCTCATTCGTGTTTGATGTGTGCTTTCAACACTGTAAATGTCATGAAATATTATAGAGCCAAACAATGCTTTATAGAAATGAGCTTCAGTGGTTTCTGGGAGATCAGATTTGTGTAACTATTACAATTCATAAGGCAAGGCCAAAGCCTTCTCTCTGGCTGACAATTTCTCCGGATAGTAGGCATCCTACTGATATCCTCCACATAGTAAGAATTGTTGACCAAACCATGATCTATATCTTGCAAGATACCAGTGCAGTCCATGGCATAAGAAGGCCGTTGCTTCCCCAGCTGTCTGGCATGTGCAGCATCCTTCACACCCCGGTTCGGAGCTCAAGGAAGAGAAGAGTTCCAACTGATTATCACATCGAAGTTTTAAAAGTGGACAAGACTAAGTGATGATACCTCAATAAAACGATTACGCTTGCGTGTCTAGTTCCCACAGCACCTAGTTCATTCCTCGGTGTTAGGAACTGTCTTGCGTGTTGTAGATCCACAGCCTGTTTCCAGACTTCTCAACCTGGAAGGGTGGCGGGGATGGGGCAGAGGGGGACCGCCCTCCTATCCCTCCGGAGAGTGGTTGGAAATGAGCAGAGGCTTGTTTTTGTGTCTATTTTTTGGTTATCACCGCGACTGGGGAATGCTCAGGCATTTAGTTGGTGGGAACATACTCTAGATGGTCTGCAAGACAGTACCCCATAGCAGAGACATGGATGAAGGAATAAATTTATCCATTATTTTATAGTAAATACGATCCAAGTTTTCCCATTAAAAATACGTCTTCCAGAGCCAATAAAAAGAGATTGTAGAGGCTTTAAAACTCAAATATTGAATATAAAAATAAAGCCATACTTTGTGGCGGTCGAAAAGGTAATCTAGTTTACAGTCTTCTATAGTCTCACTTTAATGTAAATTTTAATTTTTTACTGGAATACAGAGCATATCTGTAATCAACTAAAATATTAATTCTTTAAGTGTACCTCCCTAATAATCTCCTCATGGCATATCTCACACGAATACTGTCCTAAGAGTAGAATCTCTATCAAATGTAACCAATGCGCCTTTCTTTCCCATCTAACCTCCCTTCCTCTCTCTCTCTCTCTCTCTCTCTCTCTCCCTCCCTCTCTCCCTCTCTCCCTCCCCCTCTCTCCCTCCCTCTCTCTCTCTCTCTCACTTTCTCCTCTTTTCTGTGCTGTCTTCAATGATCCAAAATCTAACACTCCTGCTATTGAGAGAGTGCAGATCCAAACGGAAGCATGCTCTGTGTTTTATTTTTGTTAGGCTATGTCTTCAGCTTTTTGCGTCTGCATGATTGCCAGAGCCTCTGAGAATGCTAATTTCACATCCTATTCCTCCTAGTGAAATGTGTTTAAGGACGAATGCGGCTGCCCAGCCCAGGGGAAAATGTCAGGGAACCAGGGAAGCTGCAAGTGTGGATGTTTCTTTAACAAAGTCGCTACTGTCTTCTGTGAAGTATCAATGTCTTGGTCTTTGTTTTTTTCCTGCCAAAATTCTGCACGTATGTGACTCCAGCTTTCTTTACAAGAGGTGTCGTGACCCCCAGAGGGCCTCCATCTGCCTGCCTGGAGCAGGTGGTCTCTTCCGTGGCGCGGTTCACTGAGGTTAGAGCTAGTTAGAAGACCACTGACACTGATTCAGGCCTCTACATTCAATTATTTTCTTCAAGCTTGTTTCCCTATTGAGGGAGTCTGGGGTATAATAAAAGAAAGAAATTTCCTGTGCTTTAAGATACTCTGATGCAAAAATGTAAACCAGGGTGAGTAGCCCAGGGATATCAGATGGTTTACTTCCTTAAGGTGCACTTGAATAGGGAACAAGTTTATTTGAAACATTTCTTTAATACAAAATAGTCACCTGACCTTGACTTTGACCACTTGCTGTCTCCCCCTCCAGCCAAATAAATAAGTATTTGGATGTTCTGCAAAATATTTCAAGTTAAATTTTTTTTTTTGTCTGAATCTAAAAGTCCATATTTTTAGTCAAATGCGATTCAAGAAATGACTAGAAATAGCATGAGGACTGGCATACTGGGAAATTTTAATTCCTAAAACTTCCAGCTGGAAATTCAGCAAAAACTGTTCTCTTGGAACTTCCCGAGACACGCCGCAGGTTTCATAACAGGAGGTGAATAAAGATTTGAGGACCCACCGCCACCAGCAAAGCGACAGTAACAAAAAACAGCTATTGAGATGTTCTGATAAGGAAGGTTCAGCTTTTATTTTTATTTTGTTAAGTTGCAGCACGGAAACTGTCTCAGCTCCTGAGACTGCAGATGGATAAAACCAGATTTCAGGAAAGGTGGAAAGTTCCTTACTCCCTGGTTAGAAGACCAGCACCAGAGGGAACATTTCACATGATCCTAATGTCTTTCATTCCCTGCCCCTGCCTTTGCGGCCTCTTGGAGGAGGTGGTGTGTAAACCAGACTCCTGGACACAGTGTCGCCTCCTCCGTGAAACACCAGGCTAGAGAAAGCGCTGCGGTTGGTTCACAGCTCGGACAAGCTCTCATCCCAGCCGCCCTGTCGGCGGGCTCTTCTCCGTGCCCTGACAATTACAGCACGGAGCTGGATTTTCTAAGAAGAATCCAGGTTTGTAGGGTTCTGTTCTCATTATTCAAAACCGCATTTTATATACATGGTATAGCACAAATCCTGGTTTTTCCTTTTTTAAAGAAAGAATTCCAACCATAGCATTTACACCCCGTTCCTTTACTGCTTCCCATGCTTGAGAAACCTTTAAGTGTCATTTTGCTCTGTAGTTTACTTTTGTGGTGTCCTGTCTGTGCTATTTTGAATTGGATTTGAGGCTGACCTGTGTGTGTGTATGTTTGTGTGTGAATGAGTGGGTGCATGTCTGCCTGGGTGTTTGTGTGTCTCTGTGTGAGTTGGTGTGTGTCGGTAAGTGTGTGCGTTTGTGTGCATGTCTGTGTGTGAGTGGGTGCATGTCTGTATGTGTATGTGAGCAGGTGCATATCTGTGTATGTGTGTGTGTATGTGTGTGTGTGTGTGCACGTGCGCGTGCGTGGCAGGGAATGGGGAGCTTGGACCGAGGGTGAGCATTGGCAACTGTCACACTCGGAGCTATCACAGGGGTTCTCAACGAACGTGATTGCCTAGTGAACGGAAATGTCACAGAGCTCCCAAAAGAGAGATTCTTCTCCAGCCAAACACATAAAGAAATTGCCCAGCAAGGGCCTATTTTCTCAATCTAGAGAAGAGGCAGCGTTTCCCAGTGGGGTAAACCGTAATGGATCAGATGACAATACAGCACAGAGGTTTCCTTAAGAGAAAATGCTCTGGATGCTATAAAGCAAAGCACCTTCCATCCTTTGCCCTAGAAGGGCGTAGGAGCTCTGCGTGTGCACGGGCTGCGCGGAGTCTCTGGTCACGTTTCCTCCAGTGTGGCAACACTGCCACTCTCGTGGGCTCCGAGAGCGCAGGGCTAATTGCACCGTGTCAGACGGTGGGCGTGTCGGTGGTGAGATTGTAAGAGGCACATCAGCGCCGCTTTCTGCAGCATAATAGGCACTGATTAGGCAGCCGTGCGGCGTGGCTGTGTGCTTGCTGCCGTGGGCTGCTTGCTGCCAGCTCTGAGGCCAACTTGAGCCACAGGAACACACGAAAGTGCCTGTGGAGGTGGTGGCTGAAGCTCCAGGGTTTTTTTTCCATGGGGAGCTTGCTGTTGCTTTGGGGAAGTGTGTTGGGGGTGGGGGCGGGGGGCAATTGCAGAGCTCTGGGCGGCCTCCTTGCTGCATCCCCTGCAGGGGGCGATGCTGCACCTGTGTGGGGTCCTGGGAGCGCCTCCTGTTCCCAGGCTGGGCTGCATACAAGCCACCCAGAGTGTTTGACAAACATGCTAAGCAGGGCTGCAGAGTCTTGCTGTTACCGCTGACGACATGTCCTGCCCCCAGCATTGTTCATACCCCCTGCCAGTGTGGACGCAGTGTGGCAGTGGGCCAGGGCTGCGGTTCCTCCTCTTGCGTCCCTGACAAGTTGCCGGTGGACGCCAGTGCTTCCTTTGTAAACTGTCGGGATTTTGTTTTTTGTGTTTCTGAGTCACACCCTGCTTTCCATGTCCAGAGTTACACCCCGAAACCAGGCCCCCACCCCCTCATGCCTGGATTCCAGGCCCCGGAAATCCACTAAACCAGGACCTACAACTGCCAGGGCCTGAAACAGCAGGTGTCCCATCTGCCCCGTCTGTTTCAGGCTGTTCAACAACTTCCCACACCCCTCCACCTTCCCCAAACAGCTGCTAATGCTGATAGCTGGGGCGTTTTTCTCCCTGGGCATGTGGTTTGCTTGCTTTCCATCTTGTACCTTTGTCCCTGTTTCTCTGTTCCTTCCCTGAGATGGGAGCACTCTTCACTGCTGGTGGGACTGCAAACTAGCACAACTTCTGTGGGAATTAATATGGAGATCCCTCAAAGAACCCAAAGTAGAACTACCATTCGATCCAGCAGTCCCACTTCTGGGTATTTACCCAAAGGAAAAAAAGCCATTC
Source organism: Indri indri (assembly GCA_004363605.1). Classification (NCBI taxonomy): domain Eukaryota; kingdom Metazoa; phylum Chordata; class Mammalia; order Primates; family Indriidae; genus Indri; species Indri indri. The sequence goes on from RJWJ010002552.1 coordinate 60,233, forward strand.
TGCACTCAGATGTTCATAGCAGCACAATTCACAATTGCAAAGATATGGAAACAATCCAAGTGCCCACCAATACATGAGTGGATTAATAAAATGTTAAAATGCGATATATGTATACCATGGAGTACTACTCAACCACAAGAAACAATGGCGAACTAACACATCTTGTATTATCCTGGATGGAGCTGGAGCCCATTCTACTAAGCGAAGTATCCCAAGAATGGAAAAGCAAGCACCACATGTACTTACCATCAAATTGGTACTAATCGATCATCACTTATGTGCGCATATGGAAGTAACATTCATGGGGCGTCAGGAAGATGGGAAAGGGAGGAAGGGATGGGTAAATTCACACCTGATGGGAATGGTGCATGATGTCTGGGGGTTGGGCACGCTTTTAGCTCCAACTTGGGTGGCGCAAAGGTAATATATGCAACCAAAGCATTTGTACCCCCATAATATTATGAAATTAACAACAACAAAAAATTTATCTCGCTTCAATTTGTCTCTCCTGCTGGCTGCATCCTTGAAGACCCTCAATGTCCCAAGGGCTATGAACAATGGCCCCGCCCGCAGCTAAGGGCAGGTTGGGATCCCGGGTCCATGTTTCACTCTGTGCCTGAGACTTCCTGCCCATAACACGAGACTTCACAGCTGAAATTGAAAGGGTTTCAGGGATAACTTAAATACAGAGTTTGGCACTTGGTGGGCAGTCAAGGAACGGGGTACTAAGGACGACTGTTTTTATTGTTGAACTTTTGTCTACTTATCCAAGTGTTTACAGCACCTGTGTGGGTGGTTGTACTTTATTGTCATTCCTTAATGGGTTGTTTACATATGGAGATTCCTTTCAGCCTCAAGTAGCCCAGTGGTGAGATCATAAATCCTCATCCTTTCACTGTTTCCCACACCTGCCTCCCGAATCACTTAGCATTCAACTGTGCACAGGGTCAACATTCAATATATATACTATAACGCATGTGTGGCTGGCATTAAGAATTCACAAATAGAAAATCATGCTCTATTACTTTGTTTATTCAGGAAGGATTTTTTTTTTTTTTTTTGCTCTTACTAGTTTCATCTTACCTCCTTTTGCTCAGAGCCTACACAAATTAGGGGAAAGAACTGATCTGTGTATGTTTTAAAATTCAAATGTTCAATATAAAATTAAGCCAGATTTCTTCCTCTTTTTTTCTTTTGCAACCTTTTTTCAACACATCTCTAAAATTGGGATAAAGGTTAAGTAAACTTCAAAAAAAAAAACTAAAAAAATGTGTCTACACCACAGATTATAAATCAGCTCTTGTATGTTGTTTATTGCTTTTTATATCTTACAGTAGTTTTAAGGGACAATATCATAATATTCACTATGATATCAGGTTTCCTGAAGTTGTCTCTGTTTTTCTTAATCTTGAATGTGTACTCTAGGTTGACCCCGAGGTTGCTGCTTTTCCATTGTGCTTAGAGAATCTCCTATTTTATGAATAAAAATAATACAAATAATAATAGCCCTTATGCATCAAGCACTTCCTCTGTGCTAAACTGTTCACATGTATTGTGTTACTTTAAGTTCTCCAAGATGGAATTAGCCCCAGAAGAGTTTTATTGAGAAAAACTGATCAGCTGAGAAGGATAAAGGAGAGGAAACAAAAGAAAACAGGAAGAATTTTTAGACAGTGATGCAGGAGGTTGGGTAGGAAGAGGCTCAGACTGTGGGGTAGTTCTAAGAAAGGTCCAGCCAGAATGAGGGTTGAAGTTCAAGTTCAAGCCAAAGTCTCTCATTAAAGATGTTCCTCTTCCTGCAGGAACTGGGCCTGCATTAGTCCCTTTGTTGACCATGGGGGGTGGATCCAGAGAGTCAGCAGCTGGAGTCATCAGTCAAATCTGTCCCCTGCAGTAGGAGATCAGGGCCGCCATGTGCATGCACTCATTTCCTCTCCCAACAGATGAAAACCAGAGAGCTTACGCAGCTTGAACAAAGGCACGTCGCTAATAAGTGGCACAACTGGATTGTAACACAGGCAGTCTGGTTTCAGAGCCCATAACAGGTAGATAAGTAGGTAGGTAGGTGGATAGATAGATACATAGATAGGAGGAATATATAAAGATATAATAGATACAGTACATATAATATGCAAATACCATTGAATCCAAAATTTAACTGATTTTATTCCTTTTTATAAATATCATAAATTATTCTTAATTCCCCAAATTTGTCATGACAAGTCATGGTCATTACTTTTGGGGAATGCCTTGAGCTTTATATCAACCGGTAAGATATTTGGGAAGAAAATAAACTTCAATTGCTTCTTTTTCTTTTATCTTTAAAATCAGCCACTTGCCTGGATGATAAATACTAATATTTCATTTTTCAAATCAATGAACAGCATGAGGATCTCCAGAAATGGTGCTATATTTTATCAACCAATTTTCTTCTGAAAAATTTTTCTTTCTATGTCATGATTGATCCCTCATGAATACTAATAATTCCTGAGTTCGTTGTTGTTGTCATTGTTTTCCGTCTTCATTGCTACTTTATATACTTTCATTGGCCACTTGTATTAGTTAGGATAAGCTAGGGTGAAACAATAGAGACCCAAACGTAGAAGTAGACAGGTCAACAGAAGTGTTCTCTGTGTGATCATACAGGTGTTCAAGCTCCTTACATCTTGCGGCTGTGGTAACTCCTATGGAAAAAATTCATGATATTCTAAAATCAGAAGTTTTTATGGACCAGATCTGGAGGTGGCACAGGCCATTTTTGTTTCCATCTCATTTGAACGTCCTAATCCATATGACCACGCATAACTGTGCGGAAGGCTTGGGGATATAGTCTAGCTTCAGACCTAAAATAGGTGCCAACAATTTTTGACTAGCTAGTTTGTAATTTCTGCCAAATCATATAGAATGTTGTTATAATCTCATCAATACTCCAAGTTTTCTAAATTAAGATTCCTTTCCATCTTAAACTTCTCAGTGTTGGACAGATTCCAGATGCCTGTTTGCACATCTATGACACCTCATTTAAACATCTGGGTTCTAAAGTCATGACCCACTAAAATCATCGCTTTCGTACTTCCCATGGCCAACTGTTAGCTCTGTGTGTTCGTGTTGCTCCAGAAAATCTGGTTTATTCAGAAGTAATGCTCATTTTGAAATGTTCAAAATAGATCATTGGGGCAAAAGCCTTATCTCTCCCTTATTATATTTGCCATTTTTATTCTTAAGTGTATTTTTTTAAGGAGCCAGTATGACTATGGATTCTTCAGGATGAAGATTCCCTGTCCCCTTAACATCCCCATAACTCCTTGCATGTCGTAGTTATTGTAAGCGATTGGGCAGGATGAATGCTAGATCGGAAGTTAGGGAAGAGTGGGGCTCATTTCAGATCTGCCGTTTATTTGTCGTGGAAACACAAGAAAGTAATTGATCTCTCTTAGCTTATGTTCCCTCATCTGTAAATGGTAACCTGGCCCCTTCGGTTTCACAGAGTTATGACCGGGAAAGCATGAACATACCCTGAAAACCGAGGCTCGGGTGCCGAGGTGTGGTGACCCTTGTTACAGTCACCGCAGAAGATAACAACGCAACCTTTGTAGGACTCCCAATTTGTTCGGGTTCTGTGCTAGGCACCATAGAGTGATAAACACGAGTTAGCAGCCATACGTTAAGTGTCGAAGATAAAAGAAACAGCCACAAAAATATGATAAAAGATAAAAGATAGAGGCTCAAAGAAAATATGAAAGCAATTGCAAACTAAAACAGCATGGCAGGGTGGAGAGGGTGCTGGAGGTAATCTTTTGATCAGCATGGTGCGGAATGAATTAGGAGAGCCTCCCTGATCACTGCAGTATGGGCCATGCCTTAAAGTACGCACACTGCCAGGGCTGCCAATCCCAGATCAGATTCTTTGTGCGTGTCTCTTGGGTTTCTCAAGGTCAGCAAGGAGTGTTTTGTTTTGTTTTTTTTAAAGAGTCCAGACCCAGGGTCCTCAGGGAGTATCATGAGGGCAGGTGTGATACAAACTTATGATTAATATGAAAACCATAGTTTTGTTGTAACTGAGAGTTCTTATACATATAGCAATATATTTTAAAACATCCACTGAGCTGCAGAGGTTATGTGTCATTGTGATATGTGGGTACAACTGACTTTCATATGAGTTAAGAGGCAGTTCACATGGTCACTAGAACATGCAATCGTTTGCCACGTGAGCAAATAGGACAACAAGATCAGAGCTATAGACAGGATGACACAAATAACTACACAGGGTTCAAGGTTGACCAACTAAACAGTGCAATGACTGCGTGATTTATAGATGCTGGGACATCATTAAACTGCAGGTGTGATTGCACTATACTTATTGCTGATTTGTACTTTTTTCCAGTCCTTTCACTTTTTAAGTGTGCTACCAAAGTTTCTAGTATTTAAAAGTATGCTACCGACACAGATAGGAAGAAAATCATCACAGATATTGGAAGAAAATGACACTGGCTAACATCGAATAATATTTGCTTGTATTGGTTAGGGCTGTGCTAGCTGCGGGACTGGATAAACTAAAAGTATCAATGAATTAACACAATAGTGGTTTAGTTCCTACTTATGTAGAGTTTATTTGGTAGCAGGATGGGATGGGGACTATGTTCCATGCAGTCATTCAGGTACCCAGGGTGGTGAAGCTCTCCCATTTGTCATTATACAGCTTCCAAAGTAACACTGGGTACCAACCGGCTAACAGAGAGAGAGGCTTGTGTGGGATGTTTTTATGAGTTATACCTGGAAGTACTGTCTGGCACTTTCTACCCATTCCATCGGCCGTTAACTCAGCCAGATAGCCACACCAAACGGCAAAGGATGCTTTGAAATGTAACATATTTGTGCACTTAAAAGGAATATGAGCAGTTTTGAAGACGAAGGACCTAGAGTTTGTTTGACGCAGGAACTTACATTTGTATAGTTCTTGCACCATTATAGATCTCTTTCATCTGCTTTGACTCATCCGATGATGAACCACCCTGTGGATTATTTTAGCTGTCATCCTTATTTTCGGAAATAGAAACAGAGGTTCAGTGGTTATGTGAATTGCCCACCATCATGTACCTGGTAATTCGGGGATCTAGCGCTCAACTTCAAATCCTGTCTTGTCAAAACCCATTTTCTTTCTTTATACTGTCCTGTGCAGACCCCTTGCCACATGCTTTAATGGAAAAGAAAGAAATACAAGAATTAAAGGATCCTGCCTTAATGTTGCCAACAAGAAAGCAGAGAAAGAAAGCTAATGAGGAATAGTTACAGAGCAGGGTATAGACAAATACAGCCTGATATATTAAAAGACCAAAAGCAATGAGATTTGGTGGAATAATTCATCTAAGGCTACCTTACACACAGTATTTACTTAGTCTGAAACCTGCCATTTCTATCTCAGTTTTCAATAAGCTTTCTTGGAACCAGAGAATGTTCTAAACATAGCTCAGGGAGCTATTTCTCATCCCGATCCTAAAAACGGGTTCCACCAAAAACTGATTCCCTTTCTGAGATTTCATATATTCTCAAGCAGTGATTCATGGAGCATACTAAAAGAACAGTTCTGGAGGAGAAAAAACAGACAAACAAATATGTGAACAAGCTAAGAAAAAAATAAGTTTAATAGTTTTAGATTCAGCCAACGTATATGGAGTACCTAATAGAAACTAGATCCTGCAGACGAATTCACACATATTATTCTGTTTGTTCAAATGCAATTACATAGAAGCAAAATTGGATTTGTATTGTCTGTAGATATAAATTATTTATGTTATCCTTGTATCTCTTTAGTATGAATAAGTGATATTTGGCTTTCATATTTTTGCAGGTTATTGCAAACTTTCTGAAAATTTGCTTTATTTTTTAATAAAAACACAGATCTTACAGCAAGAGGAGATATCAAAAGCATATCTGGTTTGCCCCACTACCTTCCGGAAACAAGTGTTGCTTCCCTTCTCACTGGCTGTGTAACCATGAGCAGCTCACTTTTCTAAGCCTCAGGGTCCTCATATGCTAAATAACAGTACCAATAATGTGCCCCCCCCCGTCCCCTGTGCTGATAGCTATAAGCATCAAATGTTGTGCTTTCTAATCTGTAAAGCAGTACGAGCAGTATATATCAGATGGTAATTGGTCATTATTTAACAGGTGCTACCACTGAAGCTCACAGTGGCAACAGGGACTTCCTAGGGGTCACGGAGTCAGGTAGGGGGCTGTGGAAACCTAGATTCACAACTTCCAGGACCACCTTTTTTGATCTGCACTTTAATTGCTTTATATTCGAAGGACTTGAACAGAATTTTCAGTTTCTTTTGATCTTTCCGAAGATTAAAGTGGGTAAAATATCAGCCTAGAATCATTTTGTTCAGTGGATAAAAGAGGCAGAACAGCAGCCTCCCCTGATATTAGAGCGAGTGGCTCCAGGAACTGCTGTTTGCTCATTTAAACTGCAAAGATCTCAAGGGGCCCCAAGTGGGCTCTATTTGGTGAATGCTTGAACAGGACACACACACACACTTTAGGAAATTGAAGCCCTTTCGTTTTTTTCCCAGTGATTGCCAGAGTGGCACCAATTTGCATGGGGAATCCAGTTCTGTGGGCCACTATGATTTTTGCCCTGTAAGAGTGTAAATATTCACTCCTATTTTCACTGCTCTTAGTGTCAGAAATCTATGTCTGAGGGTCAACATTGGGAGTTTATTTTATATTCTGGTAAGTTCAAGAGCCAGTAACAATTTGGAACACAGAATTTTTGGCTAAATGAATAGACACTCAAGGCAAGCTTTTCAAATACATGGGGGGAAGTGGTGGTTGGTACGTGTGCCCAAAGTCATTGTGGCATTAGGAGCATTTTGATCCACTAAAATAACAAAGTAATTAACACCTGCTGTGTGTTACAGCAGGGAATGAGGGAAATTGCCATTCTCTTGGAAGTTTCTGCCTTCCACAAACCCTGCTTTGAAGGAGAGGCGCAGGGAAGATCAGCGTGCTCGCATGCAGATCTCTTGCCAGAAAGAAGAGGCCTGCAGAACAAGTTTACAAATTTAGATAGACTTATCTGTCTATACTCGCACTCTTCCAAGAAGATTCTCGTTTCTACAGGATGACATTTAAAGGCTAGGCCAAATAATACTTAGCTCTTCTGGACAACATCTTTTCTCTCCAATATAGTATTTTTAGCCATTTCAAAAAAATAGAAGTTCCTCAAAAACTTGATGTAATATGCTAAGTTGTGTCCCCTTGAAGTTCTTACGCTGAAGTTCTGATCCCCAGGATCTTAGAATGTGACCATATTTGCAGACAGTTTTTTTATAAAAAGTAATTAAGTTAAAATGAGGGTATTAGGGTGGGCCCTAATCCAATAGGACTGGTGTCTTTATAAAGAGAGATTACAATGTAGACACACACAGAGTGAAGACCATGTGAGGATACAGAGAAGGCGGTGGTCTGAAGCCTTGGAAAAAACCAGTCCTGCTGACAGTTTGATCTCAGACTCAACTGTGAGAGCATGTTTCTGTGGTTTAAGCTGCCCAGTCTGTGGTACTTTGTTATGGCAGCCCTAGCAAACTCATACACCTGAATTCCCCACACCAGCTCTGAAGCTATAATTCGTCATGGTAGAAATTACTGACATTCTTTGAAAGATTCCTCTGTCTTAGGCATGTAGGTCAGTGCTTGGGTAGACAAGTGGGAAGACATTGCCTTGCTACCAGGATGTTTGCAGGTAACCAAAGTCTCTCTGCCAAAGAGGGGGGGAAAAATCAAATAAATGTATTTAAGAGCCCATTATTCAAAAAATAAAACATTATTAAAATTGTGGGATAAGAAGAGAAATGAAAAAAACTTAAGAAATTATCAATTTTATTAATAAGCAAGAGACTGGATTTTGCACTGTGGTTGAAAAAACACAATCTTTTGAATCAGGAAAGCCAATGTTTTGCCCAGAGTCCAGTATTATAAAATTTCTATATCTTAGATGAATTCTATCATGTTTTGGACTTAAATTTTCTCTCATACCCTTTAAACAGTGATTGTCTCCAATGTCTGACTTTACATTTTTATGAATGAATATTGTCTTAAGGGTTGGGTTTGTACACTATTCTACTACTGCTTACCTGCAAGTCTATTAGAAGAGTGTATTTTCCTCCATCTTATAAAAATACATATTCTTTGAAGTAAAGTTGAAAGTACTTAAAAGAGGGGCACAGAAAAGTCACCAATGCTATCAACTTTCCAGAAAAAAAACTATACTATTTTGAGCTGTTTTCTATGTTTAAGTGCAGGTGCACATCCCTTTTTTTTATCGATATCATAATTGTTTTATAACCTGGTTTTCAATGAATATCATATTACCCATATTTTCCATATGGTGACTAATCATTAGTGCTACTCACCGAATAGTGCTAATTATTCTAAATTCAGGGACATGGTGGGATACCCGGCCCTGGAGGGTTTGGAGGGGGCCATAGCTTAGTTTGGCCAGTGAAGTATAAGTGGGAATAACTTGTGTCACTTCTAGGAAAGAGCATTTTTTTCTGGTGTTTTCCTTTCTGCCACGGAACTAGCAATGATGGAGAGAGTGGCTGTTCCATTAGCCTGTATGTTCGTTTCTCATGGCAGCTGTAACAAATCACCACAAACCCGATGGCTTTAAACAAAACAACTTTACTGTCTTACAGTTCTGGAGGCAAGGAGTTCCAAATGAGTCTAACAGGGTCAAAACCAAGGTGTTTGCTGGGCCATTGCTCCCTCTGGAGGGTCCAGGGAGGAACTTGTTCCGTTTTCTGGCATCTGGAGTTGCATTCCATGCAACCATTGACTCATGGTCTCTTCTTCCATTTTCAGAGTCACCAGGAAAACATCTGTCTCTGACTCTGCTCCCCCTGCTTCTGTCGTGTGGCTTCCTTCTCTTCCTCCTGTAGTCACATCGCTCTTTACTGCTTCTTATAAAGATACTTTTGATTATAGTGAGGACTCACCTGGATAACCCAAGGATAATCTCAGTTAGGACTCACCTGGATAACCCAAGGATAATCTCAGTTAGGACTCACCTGGATAACCCAAGGATAATCTCTCCATCTCAAGCTCCTGAACTTCGCCACACCTGCAAAAGCCTTTTCCCACGTAAGGTGCCATTCACAGGTTCCAGGGATTTGGACCTGGGCATTATTGGAGGTCATTATTGAGCCCACCACAATCCATGGTGAGGAGTGGACAAAAATTCCCCATCAGCCCACCATGGACATGTGATGTGAGCAGCATATAAACCTTTATTTGTATAAGCCACTGGGATTTGAGAGGTAGTGCTCGTTGTTAGAATGACTTAGAACATACCAATAATGGTATAATTTAATATTTTTCCACAATTTTAAATGGCTGCATCTTTTTAAAATCTCTCATATCACTGTACTCTATCAAAGTTAATTTGATAAATACCTTATTGGAATTTAAATTATGTGTAATGTTTCAATGAATACCCTAATAGATAAATCACTGAGCACATCTCTGCTTACCCTCTTATAGAAAATTTCTAATGCATTCCTGGATCAAAGGTATATACACTTCTAGGGATGTTTCACCTGTGGTTAAAGGGAGTTCCAGAAATGTTATGCCTGTTGACGCCTCAATTCTGCATTTGAGCAGAATCACTGATTTTTAACCCTCTCTCAGGGAAGGCTTTGGAAAAAGAAAAGCAAATAGCCAGTAGAAGTTTTAACTAGTTCGATAAGATAAACTTGGGATGTGGAACTGATCAATCCTGTGGGAAGCTTCCCAGTTATTTTATGGATTATACTAAATGAGGCAGAGGCTCTATTTCATGGCTCTATTTCTAAAACGACCTAGCCTAATAACATTTCTTGTATATAGATACGTGAAGAGCATTAGGATGAGTGGGGTAAAGAAAGGGTGAATGCAGAAAAGAAATTGGTGAGTAAATAACCTTGCTCGGGGAGAGGGTGCGATTGAAGGCGAAAGCAGAAGGAATTAGCATCTATTGATCACTTTTTATAGGGAAGGTCCTGTGTTGCAAGCTGTTATGTCTATTTTCAGTAGCTTCTCTTCTTTCCCCAGCCCCTTTGTAACTCTTGAATGCCGTCCACTTTTGTTTATGAGACTGGCTCTCTGTTCGGAGGGAGGGGACACGTGGGGGCAGTGAAGTGGTGACTTTCCCACTACCCCGTGGCTCCTCGGGGTGGAGTAGCTGGCGGGGTGCAGTGACTCAGCCTCTGCCCAGCAGGAAGTAAGTGTGTCATCTGCCCAAGCACCTGATCCCCCCAAGCACCTGATCCCCCCTTGCCAGGGCTGAGAAAATGCAAGAGCCCTGGGAAGACAGATGTCGGAGGAACATGCTGCCAGGCGGGGATGGAGATCAATTTTCCATAAACTGACTATTGCTGCTGCTGTCCACCTCCCCCATTCCTTTCGCACCTTCCAGTACTATTTCGAACAGTCATTTCAGCCTTCATCTGTCTGATCGCCTGTCTTCTTTGTCAGACCCGGGGAGCCATTTGGCTGCGATGGCAGTGGCTATCTGTGCTGCTAGAAAGAGGCTCCTTTCTCATCACCTACCTGTCTCCCTCATTCCAGAGATTCTTGGCTTAGGGGAGTCAGGTGCCTCACTTTTCTGGGCGTGTTGCCACCAACTGGGTAAGTTTCAAATCTTGGGCCGGTCTTTCAAGTAGGAGAATTCACAGGGGACTATGTTTTCTTGGCAATTTTTTTCCCATCCCCAGAGCACTGAAATTTACATGGCTGTCCCCAGTGGCTTGCTCCACTGAACCCTCTACAGGAAGGGACTTAGCCTTACTGTAATAGTCCTGTGCGCCAACGCAAATGAGTCTCAGCATAACGTGAACAGTAGGGAATGACGAATGGGCGGCTCTCCATTTCTTGGGGGAAAAAATATAAACCCATGCCAGGAACTGGAATTCTGATTATTGCACAGGGTTTTCCAGTTTTTAAAATGCTGTTAGCAGATACTCAGGCCTGCAGGAATAGCCTCGATTCACTGTGTACTGCTGACACCATTGTAGGCTTTCTTGGGTCATGTATGCTTTCACTTTAAATAAAAAGCAAGCTTGGAAAACCGAAGTCCTTCACTTTTGGACCAACTAGAGGGGGGCCTTGTTTTATAAAAATATACCTCCTGGAAAAAACGAGCCTCATAGAACCCAGAAACGACATGAGTTCAGCACTTTTCTACCATGGTTTCATTTTCTCTTTGAAACTATTGGCAAAGATCGGTACAATTAGTGGCTAAATTGGAATATTTTAACGTCTACAAGTTATCTGATGGGAGAACAGCATGAAATCAACCTTTGCAGGGCAAAGCACAGCAACCCCAAACTGGGAACAGGGTGCATGACATGTCCATATCTCATGGCTACTCTCGACAAGTTACTCAAACTGCCTCCCTCTTTCATTATTTATGCTTATAGTATTGGTTCTCTCCTCCCTAGCTTACAGCAATATCATAATCACAAACATGATTAATGGTTATGAAGACCTTAGAAGTGTTGTGGTATCATAAAAATGAAAGAACATATTAGAGTGTAATAAACCCTTATTCACGTACACAATTTTAATTTAGAATTCAATGCAATATAGATAGACACATTTCTGAAGTTTACGTTTGTACCATATGGGAAGAAATAATTTGCTAAGCAAATTGAAAGGATAAACAGAATTTTTAGATGTGTGCGTATAACGTATACATGTAATTAAAAGCTCTTGAATAATTATTTTAAAATAAGGGGTGAGAGATTTCCAAATTAACCATCTATTGACACAACCATATCTTAAAAAGATAACACTTTAAATGAAATCAATTAAATAAGATATCATATTAGTCCTAGGCATTTATTAGGGTTTTTTAATCCCTTTTCCTCATCTCCATTTTAGAACTTGGCTATAACATAACCCCAAAATTACATTTTTATTTTTCATTGAAGTATAAAGGAATCCTGGCTCACGTCTTAACGAACGATGGCTACCTGTAAAGATTTCATGAATGTGGTTGCAAAACAACACATTATGGTAATATAGAAAAAAGGAGCATTTAATTCCACAAATCGCCTTTGAGTTGGGCTTTAAAAGCAAGTAGAATTTCAGTAGCAGAGATGGAAAAAGAGCAATCACGAGACATAACATAAAAAGAAAGTGTACAAGTACATGATGTATTCAAACACTGCCAAATAGTTCACCCTTGTTGCGTAATAGGAAACAAAAAAATAAATAATCAGAGACAACTTTGAAAACAACAAAGCGTGACATGGACCTGACTTTGGTTACCATGTTACAGAGTTTTAAATGTATTCCAAAGAAAACAGGAACATCTGGATGTATTTAAGAAGAGGATGATATAACGAGATATACGATTTTGGAAGAGTTTCAGGAGAAGATCTGAGAATGGCCCCAACATGGAGAAAGATTTGGGGTTAGGACTAGGTCGGGGTGGGAAATCACACAGATAACTGTCGCACGCTTAGCTTGATAAGGTTTTCAGGCTGTGTTAAAGAAGAACTAACATGAAGCCATTCATCGAAACAATAACATACAACTTCCATGTTTTCTGTATTAAGGCCGTGAGAAATCGTTGGGAACTTGTCCATGGAGACATAAAGAGGGCTGAAAATAGACCTTCTGGTCAATAAACTGAAGATGTTGTTGAAGCCCCGGAAGTGTGTAGAATCAGAAGACAGAAGGGTCGAGAACACACTGAAAAAGCATGTAGGAACGGGAGGTAAAGGAGAGTCAATGAAGAAACCCGAGGAGGAACCTTCAGAGGGAAATCAAAAGCACAAGGTGTCAGGAATGCTTCTGAAGCCAAGGAAAAAGAGAATTCAGGAAAAAACATTTTTGAAACAGCCAGAGGCCGCAGAGTCTGAATCAAATGAGGGTTAGGCCATTTACATTTGATAAATATAAAAGCACCGATGACCTTTGAAAGCACAGTTTTCCAGAGGAGAGAATGAGATGACAAACAGATGACATGGAACAGAGAAAAAAGTTCGGGGCTGAATGATAAGGACCATGGGGAACAGGCATTTTCCTCCTAAAAATGAAATATATGTACAGAGAATAAAGAAAAAAATCAGGCTGGGCACATTGGCTCATCCCTGTAATCCCAGCATTTTGGGAGGCCGAGGCAGAAGATTATTTGAGACCAGGAGTTTGAGACCAGCCTGGGCAATATGGCAAGACCCCATCTCTACAAAAAAATTAAAACATTAGCCAGTGTTGTGGCCAATACCTGTCGTCCCAGCTGCTTGGGAGGCTGAGTTCAAAGGATAGCTTGAACCCAGGAGTTTGAGGTTACAAAGAGCTATGATCACACCACTGCACTCTAGCCTGGGCAACAGAGCAAGACCCTCACAAATAAACAAATAAATAATAAGATAAAAGAAAAAAATCAGCGAAGAGGGTAGGACTAAGGATTGAATAGATCAAAGAGATGGTGCATAAAGTCAAATCCTGCTATGAGAGCTGATGGTTTTTAGTGCTCAGGGGCAGGTGAAGATCTTGGGGGAAAAAATTGCTTCAAATTTCTTGTAGATAGGAAAAAGTATATTACTGCTGACACTATGAAGTTTCGAAGTAATGACAAAAGAAATTGGAGGAATTCATGTCACTAGAATATGCCCTTCTTCATTGAAATCAGAGCTCCATTAGTGGAAAAGGGTGAGAGGAGGGTCGTTTGGGCACGCCAGCATGGTTAGAAGACGCTCAGACAGCGGAATGGGCTAGGGAGTTCACCATGGATGGATTAAATATTGGCAAGTAGCATCTAGGGCAAGGCCGATGCTGAATCACACACTTTATTGTGTTTTGTTATCCATATTGATTGTTTTCTTTTGATAAAAGTAAGACATGTTCAGCATGAAAATGCAGAAAAGGTTATAATACAAAGGAGAAAAGTGTTAGCTACAGTAATACCAACTGTAGATCCAGAAAAATAGGTGAAGCATTCCAGGACTAGTCACATGTTGGGCTGGGAGGCCTGAGAGAGCAGAGGAGAGGTTTAGTGAAACTTAGTAAGATGCACAGCTTCCAAGAGGGCTGCTCAACCGGAGCGAACGCTGCTGGCAGTGGCGACCTGCACCTCTGCAGGAATGGAGCTAAGGATACAGGATTCTAGCCGACCTCTCCTCCCACCTTCTCATCCTCTGCTGGTGCCTCGCAGTGGCTGAATCCAAGGAGAGGCCCAAGGGCAAGCGAGACTGGTGATGCCATCCCTGGAGGGGGTCTCCAGCAGGGCAGAGATGGGTGGGGTGGATCCGGAGGGGCCAGCGGATGAACAAGAAATGCAGTCTGTTTTGCGGAATTCCAATTCAGCAGCCCTGAGGCAGAAACAAAGAAATCGATGGTTGAGTTCACCTAGCATCTTAAATCAGAAAAAAAAAAAAGCAGGATTTTTTTCAGGGAGAGACAAGGAAATCTAGAGTAGCATGAGATCAGCTTCAGTAACACAGATCACAGCTCAACGTTGTTCAAAAGACAAGTGTTCAAGTTCTGTAAGACCAGCATTTTTTTTATTTCTTTATCATTGAGTAGGGTGGAGCAATAGCCTACTTGGACCTAGAAGCTCTTTCACTGGACTGGAGAATTTTCAGGATTATTTGGGACAAGCACTAAAGATAGTACTGGTATAAAGTCATTAAAATATCCCAGACAGAATGGGAATGAGACCTAAGGTATTACTGTAGATATGCTATTTTTTTTTCATAGTTTTTACTTTTCTGAATCCCAATTGTGTCTTAAAATGAAAATCATGTTTCTTTTTCCCCCATTTCCAAAAAAAAAGTTTTTATATTTATGTTAACTTACAACCAAAGACATTTGAACATACAAGGACTATGCTGGTGGAGGAGTTATGAAAAATAGAAACCAGAAAGGCTGAGGTTGACGTGATAATTACTAAAACAAACTTTCAATCAAAATGCTTCCGAATTCTCTCCTGGCAGGTACTTATTGATGCAAATTGAATGGAAGATGAAGTAAACAGATTGCCATTTAAATCTTAATTAAATTATGACTTAAACATCAGTCCAGTCTTTTAGAGTTCTCCATAAACAGGAGACAAAACTAAGCAAGATGAGAAAGGAAAAAAATACATTAAGAAGCCACTCCACTTAATTTTCAATTTATCACTTACAGCCCCAATGAGGATATGGGGAAAGTGATGAAGAAGAGAGCCCTAAAGAGGCCCTGGTGGCGTCTCTGCAGTTGGGTCAGTTACATTTCTACCATCCCCACGCCCTGCTCTGTCATGCGCAGCAACGTGACCCCACAGTTTACAGTAAACTCCCTGCTACTCAGCCAGGTGTCTGTTAGAAATGCAAATCAAACGTTCTAAGAGAACTCAATGCAAACGGACATTATTAGAATTGGTATATGTTGGGGAAAGAAACCTTGCTTCGAAGTCTGTTAGGAGTGATGGGCTAGATGTCATAATTCTAGTTTGTTTACCTAGGTTTCTTCATCCTATTCCAAATAATAGGAAACTAGTGGGTTTTATGGTTGCGTTACTTAAAATCTGTTTTAGTTCATCCAACATGATGGTTCTGTGATAGACTTTTCGTAGTCTTAGACATTATCTGGGTCAATCTCTAATAGCCAAGGTTTAAATGACTTATGCTTAATAAAATATACTGTACACATTATAAACACTTTTATGCAAGACTCTAGGGTTACAGAGATAAAATACACAATGTCTTGCTATCAAAGAATTTCCTTTCTGTTATTAGAAGCAGTTATGTAAATAAATAAATGTCACACAGTGTACCACATGCTGCAATTCCAGCAGAGTTCAAAGTACTCCAGGAGGGAAGCAAAGCAGGAAGTGTCTGACTTTATCTAGAATTAACTGTGGAAGCTTCTTAAAGGAGCTGACACAAGTAGAGTCCTTAGGAACTCGAGCAAAGTATGGTATTTAGTCTCTGTTTATTTCTAAATACATGTTGAATTTTCTTGTTTCTCTTGTGCACTGGTAAAAATTCTGACTCAGAATTTTTTTTTAAATGAGGTCAGAAAATTACTCCAAAAGCATTTTAATATAAATAAGTTCATATTGTTATTATTAATTCTTTATTTAAAACCATTTCTAATACAAATAACCTAGGCACAGGTGTACTAAAAACTTGAAATGGAGACATCTTGAGAAACATTAAAATAAAAGTTGATATTATTAAATTACATTTAGCATGTCTGAATTGGAAGCTTATGTGCAAAAATCCTATATTAGGACTCATGAATGTATATAAAGACCCAAAGACAAAGACCTTGACCCCAGGGTGCTTTACATTAGAGCAAGGGAGAAAGAAGTACACACATAGGAATAAGGTCTGTAGCCAAAACAGTCTGTGGGAACAGTTACATGAAGGTACAAAAGAGCTATAATCTGGTGATGGGAAGAGAGAATTCTATGATGGAGAACCTCAAAAGTTTCTTGGAGGAAATGAGGATTTATGTTTACATACTTGGAATTGTTTTCTCAACCAGAGTGACAAGATAGTGCTGCTGATGAATTGCTCTGATCTGCACGTGTCCAGGATCGACTGTGAGAGATCACACATTTGTCAATAGGGGTGGCTGTGGCCATGTGTGCAACCCGTAAGAAATGTAATAATGGGATGGTCCCATGCTGGGATCGACATGGTCTTGACCTCAGTGTCCCAAGGAATCTCATTCCACCATAGTGCCAAGCCACACCAATGAGTCAAAACCATCGGAGAGAGGGAGGAAAGAGAGAGCCAGGTCTCTGTGAGTTATGCATAATTTGCAAAATATTTTATCTACTAAGAAACTTCTAGTAATCTATCACCACTGATGGGTGTGCATCTGCCAGCAGATATGACGTTTTTTCCCAAGTTGGTATCAAGTGAAGAGAAAAGGGTTGAGATGACTGATACTGATTGGCTAAACTAAAGAAAGTCTGGGGTCCAAGGCTCACGTTTCCAACCAAGCCTATTTACCAACATTGGCAGAAAATGCAGAGGCCTCACATCTCAGACAACTGGATTTACTGGACTAAGTGTTGGGATCCATGTGACGCTGTGGGGATGTCAAATCTTAACAGCATCTTCAACTGTACCATGGGTCCAGTTGGCCTGCCAAAGCTCACGGAGTAGATTAAAAATGTTTGAACGGAGTGATTTTTAAAAACAGCAAATAGAAATTGCCATATAATGCTAAATAATCTTATTAAATTTCAAGAGACTGTGACATGTGGCACCAGATAAATGCTGAGTAGATTAGGGCCTATTTGATTTGCATTTAACTTCAAGAAAATACTGTTTTTGAAGTAATTTTGTTTTTATACACTATAGCTTCTAAAGAGCCATAAATCTTGTTTTTGTCTCTGAGGTTCTGTGAAACTCTTGATTGAAATGAAATGTATCATCTGGCTTCTGTGTTGATTTTGCATTAGCAAAGAAAGACAGCGAGTGGATTCTCCAGAATGCAAAGTCGTAGGAGATATAGTTGCACTTTTTGTAATGCAAAATGCCGTTGCCTATTGCCATCAGAAATTAAAGTGTCCATTCCTATAAAACCAAGGAGGGTAGCTTTCTGGTGTCTAGAATGAAAAAACATAACTGTAAGAGGTGTGAACTGAATTCCTGAGTATTGTACACTTGACCTAGTTTACCACTATGGAGACAGTGAAAATGTGTTCAAATGTAAGACACTCAAATATATACAATCTCTGTTCTAATAATGATCTTATGGATTGCCTTTGTATATTTTTAAAGTAAGTAGTAAATGTAGTTGTCAATTAAAGGGCACTTGTCCTGGAGCATCACCTATAACTACAGTGGTTAACAGAGAAAGTAGTGTTTTTTTTATATTCAGCCATTGAATTATAGGAGCTGTTTGTTTCTATAGCATAACCCTGCCTGTACTGATGAATACATCACCACTAAACTACTTTCTGTTAGAGGATGACGAAATGAACAGATTTTAATTACCTAAATAAGGCATGCGATTTTTTTTCTTGAACTCTCCAAGAAGATTTAAACAAGGGAAGAAAAGTTAAACTCTGGAAAGCTCTTTTCCAGTTAATCCTCCCTCATTTTTGGAAATTTTTCTTGCTTCTTTGCATTTCTGTAAAGCCCAAGTTTTAAACAGTGACCCACCTGGACAAAACTGCAGGGACTGCTGTACAGAATGGGAAATTCTGCCATTTACCTTCCTAAGGACCTTAGGGACAATTGAGGTGTCCCACCTTCAGGCAGAGATAGACATGACATAGGCAGGGCCAGATTCATGGGGGTGTTATCTGCACAAACACGCAGGGTCCCGCACTTAGAAGAGTCCCATGAATAATTTAATACTCTGCCTTCACCATTTTGAAATTCTAACTGATTTACAAACAAGAAGCCCTGAATTTTCAATTTGCAATAGGATCCCAAAAGTACGTGGCTGGTATTTGGGACAGTACTTTGTGTTGGTTGGCAGAGCATTTTCTATGGCATACAGCAGCTGTCCCCAAACTTTTTGGCACAGGGACCAGTTTCATGGAAGACAATTTTTCCTCAGATTGGAGCGGGTGGGGCGATGGGAGGTGGAGCTCAGGTGGTGATGCAAGTGATGGGGACCAGCTGTAAATACAGATGAAACTTCACTCATTCACCCACCACTCACCTTCTGCTGTGTGGCTCAGTTCCTAAGAGGCCACGGACCGTTACCGGTCCGCAGCCAAGGGGTTGGAGAGGGCAGGCATATAGGATATGTTAAAACCTGTGACAGATCTCTGTCTTTTGGTATCCAGAGATGTTGTCTGCATTTTTTGATATAAGGAAGCAAATTACTGTCTGTTTCAGAAAGGGCTGGGAACCTGAGGTTTAATAGGCCTCATATAAGCCCTCTTCGTCTTTGTTATTTCCAACCTCCAGAGGAAAGAAGGTACTAAGATTTGCTTTGCATTTGGAATTGCCAAGGCCTGGAAATACAGATACTAATGGTTTTCAGGGACTCCAAAATTACATGATTTATTTAAGTTCTACAGTTAGTGAGTAAGAGCACAGTATCACTCCCCTCTGTGTTCCTCAGCATATCAAGCTGCCAGCCAACTCAGAAGCCTCACATTGGGACCCACCAGTAATCAACAGAGCTCACTGTAAAATAATAAGAGTGAATTAAAATATTCATAAATGAAAGAATTTAATGAAAGTTTTACTATACTGAAAGCATTTAAAGCATCAAAGGACACAGTCAATGGAGTGAAAAAGCAACATACAGAATGGGAGGAAATATTTGCAATCATATATCTAATAAGGGGGATTAATGTTCAGAATATACAAAGAATTCCTACAACTCAAAACAAAAAAAAATAAATCAATCAAAAAAAATGGAAAAAGGATTTGAATAGACATTTCCCCAAAGATGGTGTACGAATGGACATTGAGCAATGAAAAGACGTTCAACATCGTTAATCTTTATGAAAATGCACATCAAAACCACAATGAGATGTCACTTTGCACCCGTTCAAATGGCTATTACCAAAGAAAAACAAAGCAGATAATAAATATTGACAAGGATGTGGAGAAAGAGGAACCCTCTGCACTGCTGGGAGGGAATGTAAAATGGCACAGCTACTATGGAAAACAGCATGGTGATTCCTCAAAAATTAAATTAAAAATAGAATCACCATATGATCCAGCAAATTCACTTCTGCATATATACTGAAAAAAAAATTGAAAGCAGGGACTTGAAGAGATACTTGTACACTCATATTCATAGCAGCATTATTTACAGTAGCCAAAAGGTAGAATTTACCCAAATGTCCATCAGTAGAAGAATGGATAAACAAAATGTGCTGTATACATACAATGGAATATTATTCAGCTTTACAAAGGAAGAAAATTCTGACACATGCATGAATGAACCTTTAAGACATTATAATAAGTGTAATAAGCCAATTACAGAAAGATAAAATGCAGTGTGAATTATATGAAGTATCTAGAGTGCTCAGTCTTATTAACAGTAAGGGATATGCAAAATAAAACCATAATGTATTATTGCTACACTCCTACAAGAATGACTAAAATTGAAAAGGCCGATAATGTCAAGTGTTAGCAAGCATGAAGAGCAACCATAACTCTCATACATTGCTGGTTGAGTGTAAAATGGCATAAGCCCTTAGGAAAAGCGTTGGGAAGTTTCTAGTAAGTTGAATAGATACCTATTCTATTATGCAGAAATTCCATTACTAGACCTATGTGCCCAAGAGAAATGAGTTCATATGTACACAAAAGGATTTGTACAAGAAATGTGCATAGCAGCTTTACATAAAATAAAAACTAGAAGGAAACCAACGTCCATCACAAAAAAATGGGAAATACATTGTGTTATATTGATAAAATGGAATATTATGTAGCATCTAAGGGACAAAATATGGATACATTCAGTGACATGGAGAGAGCTACATCATGTTGGTCAAAAGAGTGTGGACTACATATTTCCATTTACATGAAATCCCCAAACAGGTAAACCTAGTGTTTGGTGATTAGAAATCATAACAGTGGTTGTTGGTGTAGAGAACTTGATGGAAAAGAACCTGAAAAATCTCTTCTGGGTGATGGAAATGTTGACTCTCTAGATTTGGGATAAGGTCACCTGATGCATACATTTGGCAAAATTCATATAACTAACCTTTAGATTTGTGCAACTTACAATAGGTGAATTATACCTCCATTTAAAAAAAAAAAAAACCCCAAGAAACAAAGCATTCCTCATAATTAAAAAAAAAAAAAAACATACAAAACCAGCATACTATTTCAGCAAATAGTTTTGAGTGCCAGAGAGCGCCGAAGCTCTGAGATCACAGGTTGAACGAAAGTGGCAGATCCGCCACAGAGGGAGAGAAGCATTGCCCATAGCACGACCTAAGGTCTGGAAGGATGATCCTCAGTGCCATGCTAGGTCAGGGTCCAGCTGGTGTGAGACTGTGTCTTACAGAGGCATAAGAGCCATTTTCTGGGTGGACATGGGATTTTCGTGTGTGCATTCGGATGTCAGGGACACATCCTTTTGATCTCTATTTTCCTACAACACGTGTCTCTCATCTACTAATAAAATTAACCTTTCCTGGAAGCTTTTTGTGGTCCCCGTGTCATGCTTCTGCTTGGGGAATAATACATCATATACAGTGTCTAAAATAATACAATACATCTATTATTGATCTCCAAAATACTTTGTTCTAGCTTCAAGCCATAATCACAAGCGCTCTGATACACTAAGAAGTCTGTTCATCTTCAGTTTATGCCCTTTTGACTTAAACTCAGGTTATGTCAGAAAAGCTTGAATAGATGTTGCCACCTGGTACTCCTCTGACTAACCTTTGTCCTTTCCTTACACTTTGGAGAAAGCTGAAAAATTTTCCTTTACAAACACAGCTACTGGACACTGTGTCCTTTAGTCAGTTACATCCACATTACAGCCCATGTGGAGGAAAGGCAGCTCACAGCCAGCACTCACCCTAACCCTAACCCTACCCCTACCACTAACCCTAACCCTGTCCTCCACCTCCCTTCCCTGCTCCCGGCTCTTCCCACATGCCCCAAATCATCTCATGTATAATCATGGAGGTGAAAAGGTTAAATTTTTTAAAAAACTTAATATTTTAACTTTCAAAATGTAAATGTATACCGAATAATCACTTCCTCTGTCATTGATTACTAATTGTAAAAAAATTGATATTAGCTGAAAAACATAAACCCAGCATCTAGAATAATAAGTATATGCCCCCCCCCCAAAAAAAATACTTTAACACATTCTTGCCTTTGATATCAGTGCCAGGGACTGGGGAGTGAATTTTCGATTTGTTGTCCAGTCCTGTGTGTGTCTCAACCTGCTGTGTAATGATGCTCTGTGTGATACAATTGTAAATAGCAAAAGTTCTGCTTGCCTTCTTATTACTGGGATTCTGGAAGTCTTTGTATGTTCTCACACATCTTTACATTTTCCAAATATAACATTGCATGTTATTTTTTGTTCAGAGATAGTACATAAGGATGGATTCATAATTGGAATATTTCATGACACAATTTGTAAACTAGGTCTCAACTCTTTATTGAATCATGCAAACCCAATTTGAAAGAAATCACATTTGGTTTTCTCCAATGTGAAGAGAAATTGAAAAAAACATTGTTGTCGATGAGAGCATTTTAATTATATTTAGAAAAATCAGTGTCACTCTACTGCTTCACTTGTTCCAAATTCAAAACGTTTAACATGAGCTCAGCTTCACTCCCATTAAAAATTTGTACAAGATGGAGGAAGACAACAAGACCCAGAGGATCGGGAAGGCCTCCCGCTCCCAATCAACCTTACAATTATAACTTTCCAGGTGCCCTGAAAGTTACATAACCCAGTTAAGCGTGCTATAATAAGATTCGGTATGGGTGAAGGGTACGGTTTCCTTTTGAAAAGAAGAAGAAAGGTGATTGTGAACACAGATTTTGAACATTTTCAGGCAGTTTTAGAAAAGAAGATATGTCTGGAAATTAATGAGGGCATTATGCCACTCGCAGAGTCTGTCTTTTCTAACTGCACATTCAAAAGTGGAAATGAACTCCAGATAAATTTATGGACCCACTGGATACACCAGGCAACAGAGTCAGGCCAGAAACCTATTTATCACCCAACTCCTCTATGTCCCCACCTTGATTAGTAGAATTCAGGGTGACTTGACTCCCTCAGGATTAATGCCAGCTCAGCATCGGATCCAGTAATCTCAAATAGCCCTGCTTTCCTTCTGAAAGGCACAGTTAACTCTAGCTAAAGGCTCCAAGTCCCTTTGAGGGAGGACAGGAGGAGGAGCGACAGTACACATTCCTGACAGCACAGCAGGTGTTTCCTCGAAAGAACCCACCATCATCTCATCCTGCAGAGGGTGTCTCCAGAGTTCTCCAAGGATGGTGGTATCCCTCCCGCCCCAAGGTACTGCTCCATGCCTGTGTAGAAAGAGTGTCCCGTGAGCCCTCCCAGGACACACAATGAGGAGGTGGGTGAGTCAGTCACATATCATAAATCTACTCCAACATTCCTTTTCCCCTAAACCTTTTGATCTATTCTTCTACATTATTGCAAGGAAATTCCACATCTCAGCTTCCTTTGATGAAAACCCACACTGAGTCCAGGTTTCAGTCAATGATGTGAGCAAATTATGAGAGCTCAAGATAGCATGTGGAATCCAGAATCTTTCGTGAGTACACCCATATTGGTACATTTGGCTATTCCAAAGTTCTTTTCCTTCCACCATGGGCAAGTACACTTATATTCTATTTCTGCATATATGTCTTAATTTCTGCTAGCATAAGTTCACCACATTTTGCAGTTCTTTCAGTGTGCAAGTTGACTCTGCTGCGGTCAGACTTGGCACTCATTTCCCTTGGTGAGATTGGACCTGACTCTAGCGTGGGTCTGGAGGCCATGAGGGATGATGAGTGTGGATTTTGGAGATAAGCATCCCTTGCAATGAAAGGTCATCATAGTATCCTCAGCCTGGGAGAAGCTAGCTTCCTCCAAAAGGGGACAGGGAGAAGTATCTGCTAGTGAGGAAGGTTTAAAGGAATTTCAAGGAGAGTCAAGATAACTCAGATTCACTTGAATTCACCCCAGATTTCTTCATTCCAATTTTCAGGGAATCATTCTTTTTCTATCAGTGGTTTAATATTCACATAAGAAATTTGATGCAAATGAGAATCATAACTTGGAGTTAAAGAGATGATTTTATGATAATCATAGAATTCCCTTTCCCTGGTGCTCTAAACTGAACTCGAAGGTGTTTATTTTCATTCTACCACTTCTCCAGTGTAATCAAAGATAGCTGGCACACTCCACAGGACAATAGCAACATTTCCATCACAACCGTCTTTCGAAGCAGCCACTTTGTTTCCAAAACTCTTCTCTCTGACAGGCACATTATTCCAGGTAACATTTGGGATTTAAGATTTTTTAAAAAACAGTCCCCACTGTGGATACCGTGGTAGGGTTTGGTGGATAATGAAAGTAATTTAAGTAAATGCTGGTGTTCAATCTATCATCTCTACCCAGTATCTCGGTATGTTGAGTTTTGTAGGAAAATGTTTTTGCTTAGATACTCTGCTTAAAACCAGGGTTTTGCCACCAAGCAGTGAGGCTTCGGCTTTGGTGAGGCTCAATGTCAAGTCTTTGGCTAAGTGTGAACACCAGAGGAAGCCCAAGTTACTTATATACCGATTGTAATGCATTAATTAAAACTACGCTGCCATTTTTAAAGCCAAGTCACAATTACATACCAGAAAAGGGAAGTTTAAGCAAATACAACTTGTGTCTTTATTATCATCCTCAGGGATCATTCCTCGCAATGTTCTCTGAGCTCTGAGCTTTCTGACCTTGTACACTTTGAGTTACTCCACCAAGTTCTTTCTTTTTCTGGCTAATTTAAGGCTTCAAAAGATTATAAACAGTGCATTTTACTAGAAAGGAGACATTAATTTGCATCCTTGGATTTCTAATTATCTCCAGAGTCATTCTCCACTCGTATTTGGCAAGGGATGTAAGAAGGGGTGGTTTTCTGCTTCTAGTAGCTTTCTCCTATATTCCATGTCTGTTTTCTTTCTGCTCCCTGGTGAGAAAAAAAGTTGCTGTGTTTCTAGTAGAAAAGTAGAGAAATACATAATTGTGTCTGGAGACTGGATTTCCTCATGGTGATCTACTGCAATCAGTAGAGAATTCACTCGGTCAACACGTTTACTAAGGAAGCCATTTTGTGTAACTCCTGACTCTCATCAATGACACTTTTGCATAGATTACTGAAAAAACACATATTCTCTATTATCTCCAAATAGTTTTATTCTAGCAACCAGGTTTCTGGCCAAAAGTCAAAACTAATGTTCTTGCTTAAATATTTTTAAAGGAATTAAAAATAAAAGATATTATAAACAAAGTTATAGAATTGCTTTATTAAAATGGAAAATATGCAAAACATTGAGATAGGATTGTATGAAGAAAAATCTAGCACAGACTTGCTGTCTATAAGCCATTATTACTATTGTATTATCTTGAATGATAAAGGAATGATTTTTAGGATCTCATGATTTAGGATATGATGGTTCAATCAAAACTTGTATAACCTAGTCTTAGAGATGAAGTCATAAAACAACCTGAGATATTCATAAATACAGTCTTTAAAATAAGATGTTGCAAAGTGAAGTATCAGAAGAATGGAAAAACAAGCACTATATGTACTCACCATCAAATTGGTACTAATTGATCAACACTTAATGTGCACATACGATAGTAACATTCATCAGGTGTCAAGCAGGTGGGAGTGGGGAAGAGGGGATGGGTATATTCACACCTAATGGGTGCAGTGTGCACTGTCTGGGGGATGGACATGCTTATAGCTCTGAGAGGGCAAAGACAATGTATGTAACCTAAACCTTAGTAACCCCGTAATATTCTGAAATAAAAAAAATAAGATGTTACAAATAAAAAAATAAAAATCCCCACTAGTTAATTTTTCACTACCATTTACTTGCCAAACCTTTGTTATCTTTGAAAATACCTTGCAAAGTATGGTTTATATGAGCCTGGAATTTTAAATTTTTTCCTACATATTTTCTGGGTTTAATTAGCATTCGGTAAAGTCCTTAACTATTTAAGAGTGGTTTGGTTATGGGATGTATGTTACCTCCTTCCAAATCCAGGGACATAAAACTGTCCTTAAATATATTTAAATAAAATTTAAATATTTTAAAAATTGCAACCCAAAGTGTACATTTTTAAGAGCTGTAGGTAATTTAAGAGGCTTACTGTGGCTTTGCCTTCAACAGATGCTTGAGAACAATCTGAAAGGGAA
The DNA here is from genome assembly GCA_004363605.1 of Indri indri. NCBI lineage: Eukaryota > Metazoa > Chordata > Mammalia > Primates > Indriidae > Indri > Indri indri. The sequence continues at coordinate 86,100 of RJWJ010002552.1, forward strand.
CACATCCACCAGTGAGACAGTGGCTGATGAAATTGTGTACGTATTTATAGTACTTATATTGTTCACTAGCTGTTTCTATAACTACCTTTGCACTTTGGGATTTTTTTTCCACTGTGTATGTTGTGATCTTCATCTGTTTGCTTTTCTTTTCTTGGGTACAATGAGTTATTTAGTATCTTTTAAAAAATCTGTTTAGGGGTGTGCCTTTCAACAGCCTTTTCTAGTTGCAGTATTTGTTTTATTTCCTCCCTGTAACATTTCTCCCTTAGAAAGTGAACAAAGAAAACAATCTGGGGTTTAGGTATAGGAGAGAGAATCTTGTGATATGAATGGGTATGGAATAAACTGGGGGAAGTTATAAGTGTAGTAGATGGGTTTTCCCAGAAATTCTTGCTTGGGTTTTTGTTTATTTGTTTGTTTATGGGGACAATGATTTATCATAAGATGAATAATATTAATCATTACTAATAGAAACTATAATTTATTATAAGCTTTTGCTTTGAAAGTAAAAGTACTGTTCTCAGGGCTTTGCATACATTTACATACATACTATTGTATTTAACTCTTATAGATTAAATATTCAGAAGGCAGGTATATTTGTTCCCTTTTTATGGATGAAGGAACTGAGGCACAGAAAGGCTAAATGGTGTTTCCATAATCTCCTGGTCAGAGCATGAAAGATCTGAGAAAATGGCCTATTTCTGTACAACTGAAAACCTGGAGCGATTAATGACACTCAGAGCAGTGAACCGGAGATATAGGGATTAGTCTATGTTTTGTAAGGGCTGAAGGTGAAAAAGGAAACAATGGTGAAAGTATTAATATTAAGAGAAATAATAACAATAATAACCACTACAATATTAGCATTTAGGACCAATTATGGGCCAGGAATCAAACTAGGGACTTGACATAAAGTGTATTTATCTTCCTAAACACCCTAAGGAGTGGTATTATTATTCCCATTCTAAGACCACAAAATTAAAGTCAGGAAAATTAGATACCTCACTCAAAGTCGCACAGCTAGTACATCATAGATGCAGGAGTCTAACTGTGTTCTAAAATCTATACTTAATCTTCTGTCCCATCATAAGCTACACTTCTTCTATACATGTGATTTTATCTCAGAAAATCATCCTGATGGAACATCTTTTTTTAAAAAAATCCTAGTATAATGTGACATTTATACAGCACAATGATTGGAAGTATTATATTTACAGACCTATTCATCCCATTCTTTTCAGTTAAAAGAAAAAAAAGCTTTCTGAAAATAGTGGAGAAAAGCTGGCCACGGGTATGGAAACCTTCCAGGTAAGCCAAAAATCTCTAAGCAAATGATAATATTCTCATTGGACAAGGACAGACAGTACAATGTTAGACCATCAAAATTCTGGGACTTCTTGTAATGCCAAAGAAAACAGAGCAAAAGAAATGTAAGGCTATCACAGGAAAGCAAGATTCAATATGAAGAGTAGCATGCAGGCTAAATTATTTGGTAGCAACCTAGAAACACTGGAACTACCAAGGGTCAGACTAGGAATCAGGAAGAAACAGACCTTTTTTCTAAAACTTTCTTAGAAGTTTGAAGGAGAGAATCCTTGAGTTGTAGTATGAAATGTTTGGATTAAAAGTCTTTAGTTGTATCTGTGAACCCTTCATTTTGGGTCAGTGAAAAAGAATGTATGTATTTATGTACGTGCATACTATGTCAGTCTATTCAGGCTGCCATAACAAAATATTATAGACTAGATGGCTTAAACAACAGCAATGTATTTCCTACAGTTCTGGAGGCTGGAAGTCCAAGACCAGGCTGAGCGTGGTCAGGTTCTCAAGAAGGCCTTTTCCTGGCTTGGAGATGGCCACCTACTTCCTATTTGCTCATATGGTCAGTGAGACAGGGTAGGCTCTATGGTGTCTATTCTCATAAGGGCACTAATCCCATCAGACCAGGGCCCCGCACTCCTCACCTCATCTAATTCTAATCACCTCTTCAAGGTCCATCTCCAAATACTATCACATTGGGGGGTATGATTTGAACATATGAATTTTGGGTAGACACAAACTTCAGTCCATATGTATACATACACACACATATACACGTGTGTTGATAAATATAGACTGATAGATATATGTAACATTATAATTGAATATTTTGTTAGCTATAGATACAAAAATAGCTTCAGTAGAATCAAGTATAAAAATAGAAGTGATGACATCTCCTTTCACTCTGTACTTATATATAGCACATGAACTGTTTTTGAAACAGCTGGCAGAAGTGTTACTTTTTCTTCTTAGTGTGAAACTTAGACTTAGCGTGGTGAAATCAGTCAGTTATTCCTCATCAGCATTACAGACAGGCTGACAGCAGAAACACCCAAAATTCAGCCCGCTGCGTGTCTTTAGAGGAGACAGAGCGCCATCCCATAGCATTATCTTAAACTTTGACTTCCACAGGCCACTGTAGCAGCAATCCTTCCTAAAACTCAGTCACAATGTTCTTAAAAAAGATATTATATAGTAGTTTTGTTTCTAGTAAGATTCTATGGAAATATTGTGGATTTGTGAAAATGTATTAATGTTATCTCTAAGTATGTCTACTCTATTGTTATTTACATTAGTAAAACTGTTGTGGTGTTGAAAGGGAACCTTTAAACCATGGTTCAGCGATGTTTTTAAAAATGTTATGGAGTCATTAAAGTGATCATTTTATTTAAACACATGAGAGAACAGAAATAGAAAAAAGTCAGAAGATGGGATTGGAAAAAGATAGTAAAGTGGACACAAGCACCTTACTTACGTTCCCACCAAAAACTCTGCTTAATGTCAGATTAATTTAAGAAAATAAAGTAATAACTACACTGGAAAACAAGGAAAGCTATCAGTGGAGAACAATTTCTGAGGACTTCCTAAGAAGTAGAAATGAAGAGGGATCAGAGTCACAGAGAAGCAAAAATGAAGAAAACCAAAATCCAAAATTCTCTTAGGAAGAAAACATGGTGGCTTGACAGTAGTTTCAGGGATGCTCAAAGCTCAGATCTGAAGCAGGGGCAGGAGGGAGCCTCGTGGAAATTAAAGGGGAAACGCAGTTGGACAATAAGCCACTGACTTATCCAACCTCAACCTGTCTGTACTGAGTGTGGGGTAATGCCAGCTTGTCCACACATGGCCAAGCACAAGCTGTGCTCCTGGGTCACTCAGGGCCCCAACAAGGGAGGAGAAGCCATCAAGCCCAAGGCAGGCCTTCCATTCTAACATGCGAGCTCTTGTACTCAGAACCAACCACAGCTCAACCTGGACAGGCAGATTCTCACAAACAAAAATGACCTGGTAACCAAGAATCAAAAAATCAAATACCATTAAAGAGAGGTAACAAATTTGGCACCCAAGGAAACGATGCTTTTACTGCAAACTGAATATTTGAACATAAGTTTAGCAAAAATCCTTCTGAGATTTGTGTGAAATATGGGAATTTAAACATGTTTTCAAACAAAAAAACTCAGTTGAGTTGAATTGCTGAAAAGGAACAGTAATAAAACCAATTAATTAATGAATTAGAATATCAAAAAATATTTTCCCAAAGTGTAGCATATTTCCTATAAATTAAACATAAATTATAAAAGAACTGAACGGATACATAGAATGTATTCAGAATTTCAAACAACCCTTCAGAAACAGACTATTTTGAAAAACAACATTTATACAGTTAAAGGCATGAGAGGCTTGAAATATGACACTGAAAAAAATGGAATCTATAGAAGATTATGAAAATATTTTTTAAAAAACTGAATGAAGCATTCAGAAATAAAAAGTAAACCCTCAATGGTTGAATCAAATATCAGACATATGTCAAAAGAGTTAGTAAACTAGAGGTTACAACCCAAAAGGAGTATGCCTTGGAAAGTCTAGGAAGATAAAGAGATAGAAAAATTTTAAAAAAAAGAAAGAGGTTAAAAGACAAGAAAGTCAGGGTGAAAAAAGTTAACTAATATCTAAATCAGGGTTCCAGAAAGAAATTTAAAAGTCAATGGGGACAAAGTAATATTTAAAATATAATAGCTAAGAATTTACCTAGAATTGTTGGTATTCACAAATCTTCAAATCTTAGAATCCCAACAAAACCCAAGCAGGGTTTAAAGAATAAAAAAAGAAAAGACAACAGTCCAAATGATCAGACCTAATCACATGACAGGGAAGCTGCAGAACATCAATGCAGAGAAGTGAAACAGTAACAGAGAGACAGCTGATCACCTACAAAGGAGCCACACCAGACTGACAGGTGACTACACAACAGCAACCATGGAAGATGGAGGACAATGGAATAATATCTTCAATGAGTACAGAGGAAATGACGGTTAACTTTGATTTCCTCATCCATCCAAAATATCTTTCAGTTATGAGGGCGAAAAAAATGTATTTTGAACAAAAACTGAGAGAGATTTACTACCAGCAGGACATTAACTTCACCAAAGAAATTATAAAGGAAATATTTCCGATGCAAAGAAAATCATTTCAGATGGAAAGTCTAAGACAGGGGTCCCCAACCTATGGTGAGTTATGTAATTATTTCATTATGTATCGCAATGTAATAATAATAGAAATAAAGTGCACAATAAATGTAATGCACTTGAATCATCCCAAAACCATCCCTTCCAGCTCCCCGGTCTGTGGAAAAATTGTCTTCCATGAAAATGGTCCCTGGTGCCAAAAAGGCTGGGGACCACTGGTCTAAGATACAAAAAAGAATGATGAACAAAGATGTTGGAAAATTTCTAGGGAAATCAAAATGCACCTCGACTGTATCAAACAATAAAAATTTAGAAGAAAAAAACCAGGATAGAACTAAAATATTAGACCACAATATCATGTAAATTGGAAAGAGGGTCAGTTGGAGACAAAGCTTTCCAAGGTCTTTTTGTACCAGTTGGCAGTGAAGGAAAGATACTACTCATCAAATTTAGATTTCGTTAAAAATTGTACAAAATTATAGTCTCTAACTTCCAAATATGTAGAAGAAAGGAAAATGAAACAAGAATATATCTATGATCAATATGGAAAGAAATAAAGGTGAAACTATTGTACAATAGGATGTCTACAGTTAACAGTAATGTATTTTACATTTCAAAATGGTTAGAAGATTTGAAATGTTCTCACCGTAAATAATGATAAATGTTTGAGGTGATGGATTTGCTAATTTCACTGATATTATTACCCAATCTATACACATATTGAAACATCGTATTTTATACCTTAAGTATGTACATCCCTTATGTGTAAGCTAAAAATAAACTTAAAACAAGAAAAAAAGAGAAGAAAAAGGAAGAGGAGAAGAAAAATATTCAACCAGAAGAGAATGCAAGAAAGGAAGAGCCAGAAAAAGGGAAGAACCGGGGCAGTTAGGAACCATTTAATACAACTGTAGAAATAAATCAGTAATAAAATAAAATGAAATGGATTAAATGTTCTAGGGAAAAGACAGATTTTCTGATAAGATTTAAAAATAGTTGATATTTCAAAATGCACATTGTTGGGTTTGGATTGCTAATATTTATATTATACTTTCTTCAGAGCTTTTCAAATGTATGTTCATAAGTGACATTACTAAAATGTAATTTTCTTTTTTTATACTCCTGCTACATGATTTTGCTAACAAAATTATATTAATTTCATAAAATGGAATGAGGATATGCTCCTTCCTTTTTTTCTACTCTAGGGAGTTTGTATACTATTAGAATAATATCTTTCTTAAATGTTTGCTAGAAAATGCCTAAAATGTCCTATGGCCCTGTAATGCTTTTATTTATTTTTTTGTTGGGGGTGGGAATTTATAAGTATGGATTGAACCACGTTAATTATGATACATCTATTCAGATTTTCTATTTCTTTTTCAGGATGCTTTGGTAAATTATATTTTCTTAGAAATAGCTATTTGTGTCTATCTTCAAATTTTTGCCATACGGTTTTGTTTTTTTTTAATTCTCTTGTAACATTTGAAACTTCTACTCTAGCTACAATTAATCCTCCTTTACATTCTAATATTCTTTATCCGTGCTGTCTTTTGATCTTTGATTCGTCATGCCAGAGATTTATCTACTTTATTAGTCTTCGCAAGGATCAGCTTTCTTCTTGTTGATCCTTCTGTTATGTCTTTATTTTCAGTGTAATTAATTTTAGCTTGTATCTTTCTAATTCCCTCTCCTCAACTTTTATTGGCTTTACTTTAATCTTTTACTAAGGGGAACAAAAAACTTAGTGAGGATAGGGAAACATAATCTAGTTGAAGCTCTGCTGTTCTGCTCCTCACGCGTTGCTGGGAAAATTGCATAATTCTTTCGGACCTTGGTGTTTTTGTTGTATAGAAGAGGTTGCTGTCTCCTTTTTCTCTGTCATCAAATTTAGATGGGACAAAAACAAAAATATTATGAATTTATCTGGAATTAAGAGTTGCCACTTTAAAACACTAAGTTTAGGAAGCCAATTCGAGTGGTATAAATTTTGAAATCACGGTATAAGCTCACTTACAGAAATGATCAACTTCAAAGTGTGTGGACTAAACTTTAATACTGCTTAAAGCTGAAAAAAAGTTCTTTTAGTACTAATTTCAAAATTAATTATTTTATGAATTATGCATTCAAAGAATTTCTATTAATTCTTTTTTACTAAAATACTATAGGATTATATTAACTCCACTGGGGAGTTATATCAAGCTATATAAACATAAAAGGAATAGTCCATTTCCATTCCATAAAAGAAAATTAAATGTCTGGGTGGTAAGCCAAGTTACTGGCATGATGTTTTTGCAAAGATTCCTCGAAAGACATTATAATATTAAAACACCATACAAATTAAATTCTTAAATTAACACCGATACCCCCTCCTTAAGGGAAGCATATTTAAAATTAAATTTGTGTGTGATTACCTCAAACATAGCCTTATTAACAGCCACCTAGATGTTTGTGGGTTCTCATGCATTAAATTTTTGTTCCAGATTATTCACGGTTTGTTAATTGGTATGATACTTGATGAATATTGATGGTGCATATTGTGGAAATAATTTCCATATGAAAGGGGCAATAGTATTTCCTGCCCAGGCAAAACTCTGAAAATAAGAATAAAAGAATTCTGAAAGCCTGAGTTTAGAACATGAGCTGACCCTTGTATTTATTTAACAGTTAAGGATCCTCTATAACCAGCCACCCCAAACGTACATATGCCAGATTATAGCTGAATACTTCGATGATGTCCAAAACAAATTAGGAATTTAATTTATTCATTAGGGCCCTTCTAAAAGTCTAACGTGGGGGTTAAATGTTTGCTTTATTTAAATGAGATGTTGAGGCTTTAGAAAAATCTATGAGATTTAACTTCTACTTCTGAAATGCCATGTGCTCAGAATGTTTCTTTTTCTCATTTGGCGACAGATACATAGACTCAACTAACACATCTGTATAGGAAAGACGTTAGTCAACTCACAGAATCTTCTTTAGCTAGCACATGATTAGGGCTTATCAAGCTGACAAATCCACAGATTACTGAATTTAAAATCAGTAGTTTTGTAAATTTAATGAAATTGGGGTCTGTTCAATGTCTCTACTCTCATGGAGCCACACACTAAGTGCTCAATAAATTCTTGTTTTGAATTGCTTTCTTCAACAGTGTTTTAAAACACTTGGACACTGTAGTAGATGCCATTTAGAAATTAATCGTCACCAACTTCACTATAAAATCATTATAAACTTAACATTGCATGGGACAAAACTAAGACTTGAAAAATTAAATCATTCCTTGTTTTAGTTCCAGGATCTTCTTATTTAGATAGCCATGACCTGCTTGGCATTATAAGTGGAATATAGAAATTGAGATATTTTGCAGATATCTCAAGTGTTTTGTCTTTCAGACTTGTAAAAATACGGAAGCAGATTATGGGATAGCACACAGGCTCAACAGCCTCTTTCCTTGAAGGTAAATTATACTTTGCGAGGTCCTATTCTTATGAATACACTACTTGTAATCTCATATTAATTTTCTACCCTCAGTTACTCCATAATACTCATGGAAGAGAGGGTTGCTAGCAAATGGAAAAGGGAATCAGAGAAAAAGGAATGTGTATTGCAATACTTCCCTAAATCTTGCATGTACTTTGGCATCGAGACCCCCTGTTGCAGAGCTACGCTTGATTATGGTCAATTTGCATTGTTTACCTTCACTTTTCTACCACACAGCTTTCCACAGTTCAGGTGTCTTTTTATTTTGAGCCATATACCAGTTTCTTACCATTTAGTGCTCTGTCTACTTTTCCCTTTAACCACTAAAAAGTAATCAACCCCATGAATTATACCCAACACAGCTACTAAATAGTTGCTCCAGGACTCAATCTTCAAGTATAATTCTCTTCTCAAAAACAGAGATTCTCTTGAGATATTAGTCCTTTGGAGTCTAACCATATGCATTATTCTTGATAAAAATATCACCTAATTGTGTTGTTTAAAAATAGGCTGTTAGCACAAGCAAGAGAACTAGTGCATTTCCTGCTATCCTGAAACTATTTGAAATACTCTAGGCACTCCAGACAATTTTCTGAGCTCCAAACATATACTTCCCTGTCCCCATTGTGTGGCAGCAAACTCATTTACTTCTTGAAAACCAACCCACATCCTCTGTCCTTGCCCCATGGGATCATGAACAAAGCGGTCATCGTAGTAGGCAAGCCCAACAAAATGGACTTTAATTCATCAAAACCCACCTGGATAGAGCCACTTCTGGGTTTCTATAACTTGCCAACAGCGGGGACTAAAACTGAACCTCCAATATGGTACCATTCCCTGGAGTCACCAGCTAGCAACCTAAGCAGGCTGGTTACTTAGGGCTACTTCCTTCATGAAAGGACAAATTCTCTCTAGAATAGTCACTTACTCTAGATAGGGATTTGCCTTACCTGCTAGATAATTTTTTTTTTTGTTTGCCAAAATCACCATCTGTGGATTGATGGAACGTCTTAATCATTGTTATAGTATTCCTTGCTCCTGACAAGGTATTTCTGTGGCTGACTAACAAACAGCTTAAAAATTTAGTGGCTTAACAAAACAGTCATTTTATTATCTTCCATGATTGTGTGGTTGACTGCTTGGTTGTGTCATTCTTCTGTTCCATGTGATGTCAGTTAGTACTTCAGTGCTTGGGCATCTCGACAAGGCTGAAATATCTAAAGATATGTGTTGCTTTGGGGGTGGATGTCTTGAAAGCTAACGTCAGATGGCATGGCTGGGCTTCTCTGTGTAGTTTCAGATTCCTGCCTCTTCCTTTGGCCTTTCCACATGGTCTCTTCTGAAAGATAGCCAGACTTCTTAGATGACAGACCAATACTCCCAAAGCCACAGAAAGAAAAACTTGCCAGGTTCCCTTAATGTTTAGACTCAGAACTGCCTCAGACTGTTTAAAATAGTTACATGATCAGCACAGTTTCAAGAAGAGGGAAAATAAATTTTGCCTGTAGAAGGGAGCAAAGAGGAAAAAAAAAAATGGTGACATCTTTAATCTATCCCAGTGTGAAAAAACATCCAAGGTAGAACCAAGAGCATTTGCCTAAATTCTAAGGAGGAAAGAAGCACAGCATGTGTGAGAGCTGGAGTGCAAAGAACAGCATGAGGTGAGGCTAGCCCAGAAAAGTAAATAGTTCTACAGGCCTCACTGAGGCAGTGGGACCATATTATAAATGATATGGAAGGGGCCATTCAGTGATTTTAGATAGGGTGATACAATGAAAAGATTTTTTACTTTTTGACAGGTCATGCTGGCTAGAATAGAAAATGGTTTGGCAGGGAACAGCAGTGGAGGCAGAAAGATCATGGAGCAAACTGCTATAATAACATGGAAAGCAGGTGGTGGTTTCATAGAATTGGGTGGGAAAGTGGAACTGGAGGAAATCAGGCTGCTTCGAACAATGTTGAAGAGAAAGAATCAAGAGAACCTTATGCTTGATTAAATGTGGGTATACTGATCTCTGACTTAAGTCACTAGGAAGATGATAATGTTGATTATCCAGAGGGGAAACCTATAGAAGTCGGTTTTGGGGTGGAGGATAATCATTAACTCTGTTTTGGATATGCTGAGTTTTAGTTCCTGTGAGATTTCCAGCTGAAAATGTTAAGCAGTAAGTGACCTGGGTGTGGCACCCAAAAGAGTGTCTGGGGGTATAGAGTTGGTAAAACCATGAATCATGATGATCATTACCGCAGAGGTTGTGAATGAGGCCACTTTCTATAGGGAGAATGCAAGGTAAAAAGACAAGAGGGTTTACTACCTACCCCTAAGAACCTAATCCATTTAAAGTTTGGCTGGGGGAGGAATTGCATAGACATTTGAAGAGTGAAACCGTTGGAAATAAAAGAAAGCTACAGGGGAATGTGATGCCACAAATACTAAAAAAGACAGTAACTTAAGAATATGAGTCTTAGAAAACCCAAAGAAAAGTTTTGGGGAAAGGATTGGGTCATGAGAGAAGTACAGACAATTACCAGCTGACCAGTGAGTGAATAACTGCTAGTAAGAATGTCAAGAACTGCACAGGGTGTGAGATTTTATGTTACACATGCACTAATAAGTTCACCTCCAGCGGTTTCATGGATGCTGACAGAAGACAGGAAACTCTTAGGCAAAGCTGGGACCATGACCATCCCACAGTGACATCAGTTCTCCAAGCCCCAGTTCTCACAGCTCAATGAGATGAGGGCCTGGTGACACTCCAGTCACGGTGATTTTTGTTGTAGGAAAAAAAGCCCTGAGTTTGGGTTTGACTACACCTCTGTCTTCCTCATATTGCCACCAGCGGGAGGAGGCCGGGGCCCATGCTGGGTGAGAAGACCAGAACCATCTTCTTAAGGAAGGTCTGTCCTTCATCCATCACTGCTTAAGACCACAGAGAGTACAATGTCATCACATTGGTTGAGGATAAGAGAACATATAGACAGGAAGGGCCTGTTAGAATTTCGGATCAGCAGTTCAGGTCTCAGATGCCTGGAGGAGATTGTCATGGCCAACTGTGGCGGACTGCATGACATGCAGAGCCCATAGTGGGGAGGAGTGTCCACTCTGGGTGCCAGCAGTGGGGGGATGGACAGCTGAGTGTGGCACGCAGTTTAAAGGATGGGTTCCATCACCCCATCACCTTGGAGAGTCTCCCCAGATTAGTGTGTCAACACCTGGTGACCTAATCTCATGGTGTCAGGGCCCATAGGCCCTGGAGAGACCTAAAGGCATGAGTACGAGCTCCCTAGGGCAACTGGTCAACCTCAGTGCACGATAGAGGGACAGAAAGAGCCCCCAAAAGGAGAAATGAGAAGTGGAATCCATGTAGGTCTCAGGCCTCCAACCTCGATATCACTGCCAACCTGGGAGTCCCAGGCACAACAGGGGACTTGGGACATTGCAAGGAAGGCACTGCACTCCAAAGCACAGTGTTGCCTGAAGTCTGGGTCCCTGGCCAGAAGCCCCTGTGCCTACGTGCTCCGGCTGCAGCACAGAATGTCCGGAAATTTAGAATAACGATATTGCTGCCCTTCAAAGTACAAACCATCCACCTCCTCTCATTTTATTTATTTCATCTGCTTTATGTATTGTTTGTCTCTGACGTGCTTGCTGGAATCGTTGCTCACCGAGGCTGCAAGGTAGAACAAGAGAAAGAGACTTTCTGTTCTAAAATTAGCCATGCTGTCTTGCTTCTTCATACATAAGCATTCTAAATTTTTACCCAGCCTCTCTGGGTATTTCAAGAACTACTATAATTATTTTGCCAGCATTTTTCAAATTTGCATTCGTTCTATTTTTTTTTTTCTTCCTTAATGTGTGAAATGTAACCAGAAAGAAAAAATCAGGAAAAAAAAAAGGAAAAAAGACTAACGTGGCCTGTGTTTCCTTATGCAGGGGTGAGATGTCCAGATTCGGTTTGCTCTTGGGTTAAATTCCCTTACAGGGAAGGGCATGTATGGTGGTGGACTTGGTAGAGATTCTGTTTCAGAGAAAATAAAAGAAACTTTTGGTTGAGAAAGATAATAGGATTTCCTATTCCTACGCATATGTAGTGAAAGATGATCTAGAAAAAATATGTGTAATTTGCAACTTCTGGATTGTCTTCTTGCAATCTAACCTTGCCCCAACAAACGAAAACCTCTGGTCACCCAAATGAAGGAGAGGAGGGGCCTTGCCCACAGCCAGACATGTGAGCAGCCGGAACACGTGAGCTGAGAGCTGAATGCTGGAAATCTCGGCATGACTCTTCCCAAGACAACGTGGCCCTGGCCGTGGGCTGCTGTCAGGACTAGAGCCTTTTCATTCCAATCACTCGTGTCTCCTGTCCCTAAAATTTTAGTCTTATAGCTAAAAATGGATGCATTTAGAACGATTCTTTCAGTCCTTTTAAAATTAGAATTCCCCTGCTAAAAGGCAGGTGACATAAAATTTCAATAAGCTCCCTTTAAGTATCTCCGACTTGCCTCATAACTTTTCCCCCCAGGGAGCAGCGGGCACTTTAGAGAGACGACTATGTATGGCAGAAACAACAATCGTTTGCACGGAAACGTACTGCCATAAATTGCATCTTGGCTGCTTACAAGTTGTATAATATAGACGGATTTTTAAAACCCTGTAGATGTGACTCTCCACACATAAAAAATGGTAGTCGTAATGTCTGTGTCCCTTAACACTTAGCAGAGTACCAGGCACATAGTAGGGTATTTCACTGTTATTTTTCTTTCTTCTTTGTTACTGGTCTTCCTGACTTAGTACCTAGTAGTTGAAGCCTTCATTCCTGTTGCCAGAAAGCTTATCTAAACTATTCATGATTCAGTTCCTTACCTTCTCCTCTCTCCTAATCTTTTTAAATAAACCCTTTATTTGTTACTTTTGGGGATGCAGTCATAGAATCTTTCAACACTTAGAATGAGTATTCAATGTTAATAATTTTTAAAAGAATCTATGCCTTTTTAAAACCATAGACACTGTGAAAGGAGTACTGTAAGAATTTAAATGTTATTTCATAATACATGAGTCGAAATAATGTAATACTCCTTTTCTTTTCTTTTTTCCTCCCCCACTAAATTTAATCTACTGTGAGCCTCCACCCTCCTGGTTGAGAAAAAGTTCAGTCTCTGTCCTTATCAAGTTGCCTTCATTCCTTCCATTGTGTGACACAAGAAGCCTGGGCTTGCATGGCCAGGGGAGGGTTCGGGTCC
>RJWJ010002553.1:0-52015 GCA_004363605.1 Indri indri
GTGTCTCTCTCATATCTCAGGGACTCTCAGTTGAGGGGGATCTTGTCCTTGAGAAGACATTTGGCAATATCTGCAGAAATTTTTTGGTTATCACAACCCAGGGAGGAGAGCAGATTGCTACCGGCATCTTCTGGTGGAGCCCACGGGTGTTGCCGCACATCCCGCGGTGCCCAAGACAGCCCTCACAACAAAGAGCGATGCAGCCCCACACGTCAGTAATGCTGTGTCGTGAAAGCTTGCTACGCACGCCTGTGTGTATGGTGGGCAGCGGGATTCTGTGCATGGTTTTTATTTGATAAAAGAGTCTAGGAAAAAATGAGGGCCGAGGTGTGAGGATTGTTTGAGCTCAGGAGTTCGAGACCAGCCTGAGCAAGAGCGAGACCCCCGTCTCTACTAAAAATACAAAGAAATTAGCTGTACAACTAAAAATATACAGAAAAAATTAGCCAGACACGGTGGCATGTGCCTGTAGTCCCAGCTGCTCAGGAGGCTGAGGCAGGAGGATCCCTTGAGCCCAGGAGTTTGAGGTTGCTATGAGCTAGGCTGATGCCATGACACTCTAGCCTGGGCAACAGAGTGAGACTCTGTCTCAAAAAAAAAAAAAAATTAGAAAACCAGGGTTATACAGTACATCTGGAAAGAACCACCTGATTGCTGAGTACTCTTAAAAACTGCATCCCTTAGGAATGGTGGGAGAACCTGAACGTGGGGCCTGAGCCAGGGCAGCCCAAGAGCAGAGGGGAGAACAGCCTGCAGAGAGTCAAAGCACCATCCACATGGACGAGATGTCCCAGGGGTTCTGGGTTGCTCCAGGCCTCACAAGATGGTGACATAGGGAAGTCACTTTATCCAGTATGAAGAGATCATTTCTGGGGTTAGGGCAGTTCTCCTGGGAAGCCAGACTGCTATGGGAGGGGTGGACAGCTTGCTATAAAATCATGAACCAGTCTGATATGACATCATTAAAATGGTTGATACTGAAACAACTGGATTTTAGAAATTCAGACCATGTTAAAGACATATTCATTATATCAAGTGTTCACCTGTTCCCCCCCCCCACTGTGTGACCCTCCACCTGGCATTGACTGAGAGAAGGTGCTCTCCTGGGCACCAGGAGCCAGCGTTTTAACATGATAGCATCACTGGAAAACTGGCCTATGTCTCATCCAGTCCACATGCCACTTGAGGGTTGTTCTCTAGTTCGTGACCAAGTTTAATACTGATCTGATCCTTACCACCAGGATCTGATTGGGTAACCCTTTAAGCCTTTGGTGAGAAAATGATTTTAAATATTAGGTTGAGTTGCTATTTTTATTGCTGTTTTTATAGATCAAAAACAGATAATTAGCAATTCCGTATAGTTCAACCTGCTACAGGATTGAAAGTGACAATTTGTAATTTATATATACAGATTATTTTATATCTTTCCTAGAGGAACTCTGTGCAGGTGCCTGCATCCCTATGCAAACCTCTGAAGAAACTTGGCATCTCAAGCTAAGCTATTACCTACATCCCCAACCACCAGCACCAACCAAGAGCCGAGCCTAGGCTGGTGCACCTATAATGCACCTTTTCCCAGCAGACATAATGCAAGTGCCCCAGTTTTAACAAAGTGGTGTTTCCCTGAATGGCATAGCCTCACCTTTTGCCACTGCCCAGTAGGGAGGAAAGATATACTCTTTTAAACCTGAGAATCTCCAGCAGATACCCGCTGTCCCCATCTCTTTGCTGACTTTGTTCTTTAGCATTTAAAAAGGAGCCGGGAGCCTTGAAGACATTATGCTAAGTGAAATAAGCCCCTATGCAAAAGGACACATACTGTGTGACTGCACTCACATGAGGTACTGGAGCGGGCAGATTCGTAGAGACAGAGGGCAGAAGGATGGCCGCCAGGGGCTGGGGGGACGAGGAATGGGGAGTTCGCGTTTAATGGAGACGGATGGTGGCGATGGTTGCACAACACTGCGAATGTACTTAATGCCATGGAACTGTACACTTAAAAAATGGTTAAAATGGTCAATTTTGTGTTCTGTGTATTTTATCACAATTTTTTTAAAAAGGAGCCAGCTTGTTCATTACCATACACTGAAGCCAGATCCAACCCTGATGTTCACCTAAGAAGAGGGTGTGGGAAAATGCCTAACACTCCCTCTTTACATTGTCTTCAGACCTAAGTGAGATTAGCACATGGCATCACCAGCTGGGCTTCTCAAAATATCTCCCCTTCCCCCAGGGCCATCTTATAGATACCACATGTTCCTGTTAGGGTGAGAGTACTTCAGTGACTTTTGAGCGTCTGCTAATCCCTCCGTTTGAGCCTCTGGAAGGATAAAATTGTTCAACACTTTGGAACCAGTTATTTTAGGAACAGAGAGTCCTGTGGTCAGGCCCAGTAATCATCTTACGGCATGTTTTTGGTTTTCCAGGACACCTTCGAAAGCATATCCGCCGTCTCCAAAGACGACGAAGCCACCGTACCCAGGGTCTCCTGTGAAGTACCGCGTTCCTGCCCTTCCCGGCCAAGAAACACCCAAGAAGAAAGCAGAGAAAGAGAAGAGCAACAAGGAAAGGGAAGGTGCCTTGGCTCGGCAGGCTGCCGGGCCACCTGGAGAGGAAGCCCCAGAGAAGCACGTGGCAGACAAACACGCCAGCGAGAAGCACGCCGCCGCAGCGGGGAAGGCCGAGAGCAGCGCAGGTAGACCCCTCTGTCAGCGCTGCCACCGGGCCTTGGCTTTCCCAGGGCGGCTCTCCCTGTGACCTGGTCCACGTGCCATTCCCTCCTCTTTGGGGGAGGGAGAGGAATTTTTCCCTGAGGACAACTTCATCTCCTTGCACAGCTTTCTTACGCTTGTACGTTGCTCCTGAGTCTTTGCCCTGGTGCCCTGAGGGTCCCCTGGAGAAGCCCTAGGGTAACTCCACTCGTGGCTGTGGAAGTGCACGGGGTGCAGAGTGAGACGGGCTGCGTCCAGCCAGCATCTGCACTGCCCACAAGAGAGGCTCTGCCTTTGGTCCTCCAGGCTTCTGTGATGCAGTGAGTTACCCAGGTGGTAGCTGCTGCGGGACGTGCTAGTGACTCTGTCTCTCCTCACCTTTCCACTGCCGTCCCCTGTGCAATGCGTCCAGGGTCGCAGCTGGCCCGTCGCCGCTTCTCTCGCTCCATGGCTGATTGTGCTAGCGCTGGCAGTGTTTCCCATCACCACACTGGGTTGGATTTTTCGTTTCCACGTGGCAGCTGCTGCGTGAGTGGAATCGTTCCGTTTGTTTCCCTTGATCTTTTCCTCTTGCCGCCTCTCCTCTGGTGCAGCCTTGGGGAAGCCCACAGCAGGCACAACTGACGCAGGAGAGGCGGCAAAGATCCTGGCTGAAAAGAGAAGACAGGCCCGGCTGCAGAAGGAGCAGGAGGAGCAAGAACGACTGGAGAAAGAAGAGCAAGACAGGTACGCGGCGCTCAGTTTTGGTACGATCTCATGTAAAGATTGTGTCGGAAAGAGCAATCGCCTTTCTTTTTCTGGTTTTGGTATTAATAAAACCTGAGCAGAAATACGGGAACCTAGAATGCCTGAACTACATGCAAGGTATTCAGGAGACTGCATCTTCTGTTAGATGTAATTAATAACAGTGGAACTTTGCTCTTTTTGGAGGACCTAGAAACTCATAGCTCCTGGATCTAAATGGTACAGGCAGCTTCCCATTCTCTTCTTGGACTTAGAGACCAGGCAGGTCTTGTAGAGCTATCTATGGGGCAGCGGGGGCCGGGGTGGGGGGGTGTTGAGCTTTGTTGATAGAATGAGATTGTCCCTGGGAAGACAGGAGGTTCTGGATGTAGAGGTCCTGATTCTGATTCCCAAATTGTTTTCTCCCTCAAATTATCCTACCTGAAATCCCAGAATGAAAGAGAGAGAGAGAGAGGAGGGTTGAGCAGAGTCTCCTAGACATGGGGTAGGGGGCAGCCTCACAGTCCATGAACAGTGAGGTGTGAGGAGTCCTACCCTGCAGCAAGACAAAAGATGTCATTGCAGTGGTCCCTAAACTTTGGGGGGTATCACAGTCATCCCCGGAACAAAGTGAAAATACATAAGCCCAAGCCCTGTCCTATTTCAGTAGCTCACCAACGTTTAAGAACCTGGGTGTTAAGTTAGTATCAGGGCACTTTGTCGCAGTACAGACAGTCCTGCCTTTTCTGATCTTTCTGTTTGGAGAGGAGTGCAAGTCAAAGGACAAGGTAGATTTTATCATTAGATTGAAAGGAAGCTGTTAGGATAATCACAGAGTACAGTCCAGTACTGTTTAGAGAATTAATGTGACAGGAAACAAGCGATGCCGTAGCACTTCAAGACCAGCGCTGAATTTAGAATAATAAATAATGGAGTATTCTTGATCCTTTAGTGATCTTGGTAAGTCTTTGTGGTTTCCGATCTATTTTTTAAAAGGGGCCTCAAGGTTGGGCAGGATGGGGTGGGGTGGGCCGAGGTCTCACTCATCCCCTCTTCAAATTCTGGACTTCTCTGGTTATTTTCCAGTCTCCAGTCTTTTGGTTAATATCAGGAAGATTTTTGTCGAGTGGCATGTTTGGGCTAGTTTGGTCGGACCGTAGGGTGTGTGAAGAGAGGTCGTAGGAGCTGCAGGTGAATCGTAGGACCTCAAATGACAGGCCTTGGTAATTGCAGGCCGGGGAGAGGCCGCGCAGGCTCTGAGCTGGTGAGTAGCATGATTGCAGCCGTGTGCGTAGGGAGGTGAAGTTCTTTGCCTTCCAGCTGCCACCCTCTCTCTCTCTCTCCCATTTCCTTCACAGCTCGGCTCCTGAAAGAATTGATTGACCTTCCTGTCTCTATTTCCTTAACTTACACTCAGTCTTCAAACCTCACGCCACCGTTCCTCCTCGTTGCCAGACTCCTAATTGATTTCTTGGTTGTCTTTGACCTTGTCGAGCTTGCCCTTGCTTCTCTGGCAGACTCTCCGTCACAGCCTCTTCTGTTCACGCCTCTTCCCCTTAACTGTCGCCTGGGCTCTCAGCGCTCAGTCCTTGACCAGCTTCTCACCTGACAAGCCCTCCACAGCGTTGCTCCCTCCTGCTCTGCCGGGTCCCCACCGTGCTGCCAGTTCCCTCTGCCTCATTTTATCATCTCTTCCTGAAGCTAATTGCAGCTCGCTTTGTAAACCTTCTATACTTTCTGGAACAAGGGAGGCACTAAATAACACTTGTGTACTGATGACTCCCGAAATGGCACCTATGGCCCGGGCTCCATCTAGGGCTGTGCTGTCTAGTACCATGGCCTGCAGGCACATGTGGCTACCAAAATGGACATTTGGCAAAATTCAGTTCCCTAGGCAAACTAGCCACCTTTCAGTGCTCAATTGCTGCATGTGGCTAGTAGCTACCATATCGGATGACACAAATCTACAGAACATTTTCCTCATCACAGAAAGTTCCGTTGGATAGCTCTTCTAGAACTTAGAGACCATATTTCCAATTGCCTATGTTTTCATTTGAGTGTGTCCATATGTGTCTCAAATTCAGCATTTCCAAAGCAGAACTTTTTTAAAAAATTAATTTATTTTTAGAGACAGGGTCTCACTCTGTCACCCAGGCTAGAGTGCAGTGGCATGATCATAGCTCACTGCAACCTCAAACTCCTGGGCTCAAGCAATCCTTCTGCCTCAGCCTCCCAAGTAGCTGGGACTACAGGCATGCGCCACCATGCCTGGCTAATTTCTTAACGTTGTAGAGAAGGGGTCTCGCTACGTTGCCCAGGCTGGCCTCCAACTCCCGGCCTCAAGTGATCCTCCCACCTCAGCTTCCGGAAGTGCTGAGATTACATGCATGAGCCACTGTGCCCAGACCCAAAGCA
Organism: Indri indri; assembly: GCA_004363605.1. Lineage (NCBI taxonomy): Eukaryota > Metazoa > Chordata > Mammalia > Primates > Indriidae > Indri > Indri indri. The sequence continues at coordinate 5,850 of RJWJ010002553.1, forward strand.
GAACTTTGTGTCTTTCTCCCAAATTTCCTTTTCCGTTCACAAGCTCTGCACCCACATCTCCCCAGGCACCTAAGTCAGAAGTTTGAGTGCCACCTTCAGCTCTTCCCTTTCCTTCCTCCTCCATGTCCCATCAGTTGCCAGGTCCATTAGCATCTCCATTCTCTCCCTGCCCGTCCAGCCCCTCCTCTCCTGCCTGAGCTCCAGGCCCTGTTACCCTGACCTGGGCTGTGTCGGTGGCATCCCAGCTGAGCTCCTTGCTCCCGGAGCTTGTCCCCTGTCCATACCGAGTCCACAGTGACCTTTCTCAAATAAATGTGATTGTTCTGATCCTGTCCTTTAACAAGCCAGTGACTCCCCTGTCCACAGGATCTGCCCAAACCCACCAATAGGCCTTCAAGGCCTGCCACGAACCAGCCACTACCTGCCTCTTCCTTGCTTCCCCCCCGGGCACCGGCACGCAGATCTCCCTGCCGTTCCCCCGTCGCACGGCTCCGCACCTCCAGAGCTTAGCTTTTACTGTGCCCCCGCCTGGACTCATGCGCCTTCTTGCCAGACACCTCTTCCTTTCTCAGGATGTGGGTCAAACTTCGCTCCTTCTCTGTAGCCTTTCTGGACCTGTGCCTGGGGGAGAACTGAACACCCCCCCACTCTGTACCTGACTGAGCCTAGCTGTTCAGCTGACTTACATGGACTCATTTGTCTACAGGCCCATTTTCGCACAGTTAGCACCGTAAAAGGCTGGGGTTCAGTAAATGTATGAGAAAGGAAAAGTGGAGAAAGAAGCCCAAGGAAGAAACCATCGCATTAGCAGGTTAAGAGAACACAAGGGTGAAGTAGCATGGTAAAGGCAGACCTGGAAAAGCGAGTCTGTGGACTAGCACAACTCAGAAGAACTGGGCAGAGTTGAAGTCGATGCTAAGGTTTAATTCTAAAGCCTTAGGAGAATGGCACACCCAATAACAGATAAAGGAAGGACTTGAGGAATTGGTTTTAAAGGATAAAAGTTATCCATTTGATTTTAGATAAACTTAAGCTTGTGGTGCCTGAAAAATGTCTAAGTGATTGGACATGGAATTAAAGCCTGGGGCCTAGGTGAAAACGAGAGCAACACTCTTGACCCCAAATCAGTTTTCCCGTCTCTTGCTGAATATGAAGCTTTGCGTAGAGCCACGCGGGAGGTGACAGAGGAAGGCAGCACGCAGCCTGGGGCTGGGACACAGCACAGCTCTTGGAATAAGATCATCCTCATATCTGTTTTGTGCTTAGCCCATAGTTAAAGCCACAGAAATTTGGTTGCCAGATGAGAGAATATAGAGAAAAATAAAGATCCTTGAGCCAAACCATAGAAAGCCCAATTATTGTCACACACCAGTGAGGGAAACACCATCCAAGTCAGGGAGGGGGAGACTACTGGGCACAGAAGGTCTGGCCAGGAGTCCAGGCAAGCAGGCCCTAAGCAGAAAGGCAAAAGCTGGTCCATTCCCACACAGAGCAGGGCCCAGCCCCTGGGGTGTGGAGGGCCCAAGATGTAAAGTGGATTCTTGGGGAAGGCACTCGCAGAAACCAGCAAGCAAGAGCTCCTACTGGGATTCCAAAATAGATTATATCAAGTCATATTAAAAAGCTAAAATAGCTGCTAGAGACCCACATAAAAGAATATTCCAGTAAGGCAGCCCCACGAGCAAGGTCACGTAGCCAGGCTGAAGCTTGGTGTTCACGCAAGAGTTAGCCCCAGCCCTGGGACCACAGGCACAGAGCCTCAGTGCTGCTCAGACCTGGCTTCTTGCTGGCTGAGCCTCCAGGTGACAGATTGTTTTGGTGAGAGCGAGGACATGCAGGGGTTCATTTGACGTGAGGCAGCAGGGTACTGTGGCAGCCCAGGCGGGAAGGGAGTGCCAGAGGGGCCGGAGGGAGCCAGGGCCTTGCAGCCTGACGGGAGGGACCTTTGAACTCTGGAGACAACTTAGAAATGACAGCAAGGGCGATGGGCCAGGGGTGGCCTACAGCAGAGGGCTAGTGGGGAGAATGATGAAATGTAATGTTCTTTCTGCTTCCTCAAACAGAGAAAGAATGCTCATCCTTGGAGAGGATTGTGAAGGACCCAGTTTCACATGGGGGAAGCCAGCTTTTTATTTTTGCCAGTTTGTACCTACTTTGGGGGAAGCAAAGTATAGTTAAAGGAGGGAATTTTGTCTATAAGAGGATGAGATTTTCATGGAGGTACTATGGAAAGAACAAGCTGGGGCTAATGGGCCTGTGGGGAAGAATTTCTGGTTTTGGCGATAATGAGAATTACGGAGATTTAGGGGCCATGAGGATGTTCCTATGTGTGTGCATCTGGGGACCTCTGAAGTCCTGATGATAAAAATGGAAGAGCTAGTGGATTTTCAGATCCTGAAGATGAAGGTAACAGGTCCTTTGTGAAGTAGCTTGTGCGTTAATTCATATATAGTGTATCCATTGTATATTAACTTCTCTGGGACAATCACGACTGGCTCCTTAGAAAGGGATATTAAATGAAACAGCGCTCTGATTAACCTTTGGATAAATCTTACCAGCACATCCATTTTTGATAATCTTGTGTTGAATATGCTTAGTCTTTCATTGAGGAATCTGAGAAAATGGGAGTTTCTTTCTGACTAGGTCCCATAATGCTCTTCTCCAGAATAGCTGTTAATAATTTCAGTTGCTTCACAGCGCTTTTAGGCACTGCAACCTCTGCTAACGTAGAGTATGTTAATCATGTAGTGTTACAGTCTTGGGCTAATATCTTTAAATATTTCTTTACCTTTTAAAATAATTCTTTGGTGATGCATAGGCTATTCGCCTCCACAATTCATGAAGCTGACCATTAGGAAGGAAGGGTGCTCTTTTAGAGTTTTGATCTTTTTATAACAGTATAACAGCACCCCCGTAAGTCAGTGACACATGCTTCTAAATGAAGGTAACTTCTAAGAGAGATACAGATTTAAAGATATCCCTAAAAGGATGTTGGGAGTTGGAGGCAGGATTCATTTTAAATTGTAAAACAAACTAACATTTGAGAATTTTCTAGGGCCAGGCATTCCCATGCATTATCTCATTTAATTCTCACAATAATGTCATGGAGCAGTAGTATGGCTATTCCCATTTTTAAAATGGGCATCAGAAATGTCGAGTGACTTTCCAAGTGTCACACAGCGAGTGGCACAATCATAATCCAATTGGGTCTTTCCCATATGTGACATTGCTAGTGATTATTCAAGGAAAGCGATGTGCATGTGAGCAGCAGGAACATTAGAAGTGTTAAAACAAGCTCTTAGACTTCATAGAATTTTCCCTCACTGCTAGAGCTCTTTATCATGAATCATTCATCTGTCTGTGGATGCAAATGTCTAAATGATACTTCATTTTCATATAGCAAAGAGTAAAAGCTAAAATATATTTCTAAAAATTGCCAAGATAAATGGAAAATAGATGCTTTAATTTCTGTATTAAATGTGAAATTTCTGTTGAGCATTTTCTTCCTTTTAGTGCTTCAAAAGTCACATACCAATTAGAACCCAAAGTGAACTCTTTAAGCTCATAGTCACTGCTTTTAAAATGCTGACTGGCACATTTGTGGCCATGGAAACACTTCCCATTTTTTCTAGCTTTTAGTTGGTTTTAAATATTTATTCTGCTTAGGTTTTGTTTTTCATTTTTTTAAGAATTGACATTAAATAAGAATGATGAGGCTTGGCTTTCTCTCTCATTGTGGTTATTTGTAGATTGACTAAGAAGCACCTGTGTCTTCACTATAGTATGCTTCCCAAATCAATACATCATTAGTCGTTGTATTACAGAATTTAAAGTCAGGCCTGGGTAATGTATTTTGGTAAATATATGGACTGGAGTGGATTTCCAGGAAGGACGAGTCGTTTTATTATGTGGGTCCTAATTCAAATGCACGTATTTATTAACATGTAGAGCATTACTCTCTGCTGTCAGCACACTGTCCTTTGGCAGTTTGCTATTTGAGCGTGTCTTCTTCTTGCAACAACAATTGTGTTCTCAATAGGCTGGAGAGAGAGGAATTGAAAAGAAAGGCAGAGGAGGAACGGCTTCGCCTAGAAGAAGAAGCCCGTAAGCAAGAAGAAGAAAGGAAGCAGCAGGAAGAGGAAAAGAAGCGGCAGGAAGAGGAAGAGAAAAGAAAGGCAGGAGAGGAGGCCAAGCGGAAGGCTGAGGAGGAGCTACTGTTGAAAGAAAAGCAAGAAAAGGAAAAGCAAGACCAAGAAAAGCAAGAGAAAGCCATGATTGAAAAGCAGGTACTGCATAAGTCCTCACATAGACTTTCCTCATTTTGAAGGGCCTTAATTAATATTAGGTAAAATTAGTTAAATTTTAATGACTCACAATATCGAAGTTTTTTTCTTAAATTACCTGGGCTGGTTAGTAAATATAAGTTGCTTGGGACAGTCACAGTGAAGTTGGTAATGTTTGCCATCTGTCAGTTTGGGTTTCTCCAGAGGGAGACCTGGGGATAAGAATTTGGGTGCCAGTAGTTTATTTTGGGGTGAGATCCCAGGAAGCTGGCAGGGAGAAAAGCCAATATAAGTGCATTGATGAGTGTCTTGCTGTGGATGATGGGAACTCAATCCCATTGGGACCTTCTGAGAGACTGGATCATGCCTTAGAAGTATCTCTCTGAGGGATGAGGAAACAGGACTATTTATCTACCAATTCCTGCCACTCATTGTGGAAGGTCTCTCCTTGGGGAATTGACTCCCTGAAACTTCTGGCCATATGCACACTTCATGGCCAGAGCCTGCCCACAGACACAGAAAGACCCTGGCCATATGTGAGAACTGTCTGCAGGTGATTTGCATGGTGGACTGAGGGTATGTGAATGAGGCCCAACCATATCTGCTGTGTCATAGAGCAGGTTGTATAAATCCACATTCAATATTGGAGCAGCATCCACTTTGGGGCAGATGATGAGATGAAGGAACATGTGCAAAGCCCAGGAAATTACTACGGTGTTTTCTGAGCTTAGTAAAGCTTGTGCCCTGATTGACCTATTTCTGTCAGAAGGAAGCAGCAGAAACAAAGGCCCGGGAGGCAGCCAAACAGATGCGTCTGGAAAGAGAACAGATCATGCTGCAGATTGAGCAGGAGCGACTGGAGAGGAAGAAGGTAAGGGATGAGGAAACAGGAGCACTTAGTGTAAGACAGGAACAGGAAGGGAATCCAGTTCTGTTCTGCAGTGATTGGGTGGAGTGCTCTTAGAATTGTCAGTTAGGTCAAGTTCATTGATAGTGCTATTTAAATCTTCTGTATCTTTATTCATTTCTTATCATCTTGTTCTATCAGTTACTAAAAGAGGAGTGTTAAAAATTCCATCTGTGATTATGGATTTGTCCATTTCTCCTTTTAGTTCTGTCGGTTTTGTTTTACATATTTTGAAACCCTGTTAGATAGATACACATTGCAGGTTGTTAAATTTTTCTGTTGAATTGACCTCTTTATCATGAAATGCCCTCCTTTATCTCTAGTAATATTTCTTATCTTAAAGTCTGATTTGGCAGCATTTTATGATTAGTGTAAATCTTTTTCCATCCTTTTACTTTGAACCTCTGTGTGTTCTTGTAAGTGTGTTTCTTGTAAACAGCATATAGTCAGGACTTGTTATTTTAATCCCATCTGACAGTCTTTGTCTTTTAATTGGATCGTTTGGTCCATTTACACTTAATGTACTCATGGATACAGTTGGGTTTAAGGAGTCTTATTATAAAGGTCCATTCTCATGGTGTTGTAGGTTTGGCCTGGGAGCCGGGAGACCAGCCTGTACCCTTCCCTCCTGAGCTGCACTTCAGCCTTGCTTTCTGTAGGGTGGTCCTCTTTAATGATGAATGGTGATTTGTTGACTTACAGGGAACCTAAGGAGAAGAAGGAGAAAGATGGGATGTAAATTGAATGTTGATTCTAGATATGGACTAGTTCTTTTCTGAAGCATTGACCTTGTTCGTAGGGCCAGAGCTATACATCTGCAAAACCAATGGAAAACCTTTTATACTTGTTATCCTCTGCTGACATTTGTCTTTTTTGAGTTTCCTGAGAAACGTGAAATTGCATATAGACCCAGCTGATTTTATATAGTTTTGATCTTATAGTCAGTCCTCTCACTTGATTTCCTTTTGGTTTCCAGAGAATAGATGAAATCATGAAGAGAACAAGGAAGAGTGATGTGTCTCCAGAAGTGAAGGTAGGAATTCAGATGATCATTTTAATAGTTTGTGTGCTGAACAGAAAAGAACAGCAGAATATTCTGTGAAATTGTAGGTCATGGAGAGGATTAACCAGAAAAAATGGACTCTTCCTGCTTTGTTCCTGGCTAGGTTAAGGAGGGTGTGGGTACCAGAAGGAAAGAGGAGTTTCAGAGGTTGGGCAGGTAAAAGATTCTTTTGGAGCAGTGGTAGTGGGTCTGCAGGGAGAGGCATAGCAGTCCATGAACAGAAGAGAATGGTGGTGTAATAAGGAAACACCACTGAGGATTCATAGGATTGCCACACAACAGGCAGATGGTCCAGAAGGGCTCCAAATGTCCTTCCTTTTTAGAAGCACTTGTTTTTCTATGTGATGCCAGCCTTCCCTCTTTTCATTCACCCTCTATTTGTTTTCAGAAAGAAGACCCCAAAGTGATGATTCAGCCTGCTGTGTGTGTGGAAAATAAGACAAAACCAGTTGTCCCCAACAAAATAGGTGAGAGTGAGGTCTCATTCTTGGGTTCTTCCTTTTAGCAGCAAGAGCTCAGAAAACTTCCCCCAGGAGAAAAACACCTGTGAGTCCCAACAGGGCGACTACTGGCAGGGGCCTGTGCGGTTTCCGTTCCCTGGGAGTATCTCTCCAGCACAGGGTCTGTCAGCTCCATTTGGGAAATCACTAGGTTCCTTGGTTACTCCAGTAATTCCAGTGTAGGAGGCATGCTGTCTGCTGGCTCATGGTGCTTTTCAGAGAGCTTAACTGCTGCTCAGGTTTTATCAAGACCCGGCTCTGCTCTTCTATAGAGTTTCCACACAGATGCTAATAATGTAATTTGTCTTCTTTTCCCCAGTGTTTAGGTGATTACATGGGGTTATTCATGGTTCTTTCCACAAAAGATGTTGCATTATTGGTGAAGCAGAAGATTAACTTAATTGCCTTGATCTAAATGTCCTGTTATTTCATTGTTTTGGATATTTTATGATTAACACGAGGACTTTGTGTTCTCAATCAGAAATCAATGGATTGAACACCTGCCAGGAAGTTAATGGTGTGGGGCATGCTGCCCCAGAAACTTTTCCCCGAGACATTTTCTCTAATGGGCTTAAACCAGTTGGGGCACTTGTTCATCTGGATGCCCTTGATGGGAAATCAAACAGTCTGGATGATTCAACCGAAGAAGTTCAGTCTATGGATGTGAGGTATATCTGTTTCTTTTGCATTTAAGCCTCATATCTTCTCCAGACACCACCACTGCCTTTTAGTTAGTTTCTTCATCTTCTGTACAACCAAATCACCTAAAGCAGGTTTGGTTGACATGACAGGAAAGCATGAGTAGTAGAACACCAGGGTCTTGGGCTGGGTTCTCTAAAAGCAGAGCCTGGAACAGAGTTTCTAGGGCATGTGATTTATTAGGGGAGAACTCTCAGGGGTTCTTCAGGAGAAAGGAGAAGGAGGGAAGCTGCTAAGCAAGGGTGCAGTCTCAGCTGGTCTCACAGGAGCTCTGGAGAATGAATTTCCACCAGGGACAGCTCCTCTGAGCTTTTGCAGTTCAACTGTTTTTTCTAGATTCTTCTGCAAGGTCTCATCAAGGAACAAAAGAAGAACCTGGCAGCAGCCTTGCTCTGACTGTTAAGAGACTCCTGGTACCAGGCCCTCAGCCCACCACTCTTCCGAGCCTGAATTTGCTCATTCGCACAGCCCGTAGCTGACACAACGATGAAACTCCTTCTATCTCTAGGGAGAGAGGGGAGAGAAAAAGACTAGGCGTGGCCGGGCGGGAGCTGGATAAGTCAGGGTGGATTGGCAGCCTCTCTTTAGAGAGGAAGCAGTTGGTGAGAGTCTCTGCACGTGACTAGGTGGGTGGTGGTGGGGTCCCCCAACCTTAACTGAGCACTGACTTCAGGTAGCTCCACATGAACTCTTCCCACATGATCAGATCACATTCCTAGGAGCCCCGGGAGGGAGAAACAATTGTTCTTCTCATTTTAAAGGGAAGGAAACTGTGGGACCACGAGGAGGGGGAAGCAGCTTGCCCAAGGCGGCACTGCTAGCAAGGCAGCAGCACCAGGAACCCCAGTATCAATTAGGCCCTTCCTCAGCTCTCTTTGAGCTTTCAGCATTTGCCTTCTGTTTGAATGTCCCATTCTGGAAGTCCTGGAATTGCCCTGCTTCTTTGTAGTAGAGTGCCAGTGCCCATGGGTTTTTTGCCTTTCACCCTTTGGGCAGCGTGAGCTCGGCCATCACAGCCCTGCTCAGTCCACTTCCCTGTTTCCATCTGCAAGGGCCTTGTGTCCACCGTCTGTCCTCAGATTTGAACTCACTTGTATTTTTTACAATGTGTCACACATAAAATCTGACTCTAAATCCATCTCTCTAGAAAAGCAGTGTAACAAAATGTTGCAAATACAATGAACATGTTGGGCTTAGTCCTCGTATTGATTCTCTCTCTGTGTCTCTGTCTCTCATCTCTTCTAGTCCTGTTTCAAAAGAAGAGCTTATCTCCATCCCAGAATTTTCACCAGTGAGTGAAATGATTCCTGGGGTGTCTCTGGACCAAAATGGAACTGGTAATGCCCGAGCGCTTCAAGATCTCCTAGATTTCACTGGCCCCCCTACGTTCCCCAAGAGATCCAGTGAGAATCTCAGCTTAGATGACTGTAACAAAAACCTCATCGAAGGATTTAACAGTCCTGGCCAAGAAACCGCTCTGGACACCTTCTGTTGACAAGTACGGCACCCCTCTAATGAAAGGTAGAGTCTTTTGATGATATTCTAAATCCATAACTCTTTAACTGGGTTGTGTGAAGATAGGATAAACATCACTCAGCTCCTGGATGGTCAGTTTTATTTGAAAAGTGCAAACACAGATATGTTATGGTATATACTGCAGCACACACAAGAACTGAGATGAATTTCAAGTAATGCCTTCATATGCGAGACCTCGGCGGCCGTGCTCTGCCCTGTCCTGCCCCTGCTGTTTGGGGTGCGTGGATGAGAAGGTTGAAAAGCGCTGGCTGAAGTTTTTACTGGGTAGCACCCTTTTTAGAGGCAAGGAGGGATGCTCTGATAGTGTTACAAGGCAGTGTTAGTAAAATGAATCCCCCCTGCCCCCAGTTTTATGGAATGGCACCCCACATTCTATCTAGAATCATTTATATATATATATATCGTGTTGGGCCAAATGATTTGCTGTCCTGTTGACCCATTCTGGATGCTCCCAAAGCAGGCATCTGTTCTTGGATCCCACCTGGGGTAGAGAAGAACTGCAGTTGGTGCCCTGAAGGTTTTTCTCCCACCTTTGGACTTTTTTCTTGCCAAATTGCTTCTAGAAGCTATTCTCATTTGAGTAAGACTATCTATGGGTTACACGCACTCTAAGTGCAGTTATGTGCACATACTTATATATACCTCACATTTGATTTACTTCAATTGGGGGCTTGTTTTTGAATAACGAAAACATTAGAATCTGTCACCAAATCCTTTCATAACTTAATTCCAATTGCTCCTCCTATTTTAGACTCTCAAAAACACTTCTATATTCTCAGCATTTTCTCAGCCATTTTATTTTTTTATGATATTCCACTCTGACAGAAATTCAATGCCTGAAATGCTTTAGTCCAACCTTTTTATTTCTCATATGAGAAAACAGGTTGGAGAGGCCACATGGCCAAGGTCATTGTGATTTGTCTACTTATTTCTGCCTGACCTTAGCTCTTGCCTGTAGACGACAAGTTGGAGACTCTGCTTCTCTTGGTTCTCGGGTATATGGCAGGTCACTTTTAAGATAAACTATTAATATATCCCTGGTTTGGAAGAGTAGCTGCCTTCTTGGACACTTAAAACACTAAGTCGCCTGAGCATTCTACTTCCCTGACATCTACGTGGCTTAGTATTTATTATGAGGTGTCTGTTGTTGTTAGAGACCTTGACTTGATTAGCTTCCCTTCAGTTCACTTGTCTCACTATCCAGTCAGGACCAGAAAACCCATGAAACCTATGAGAGTATTCATAGGCCTCACATTTATTCTTGCATCTCTAACTGAAAGAAGTGCAAAGCCCTGTCTAAAAAAAAAAAAATAAATAAATAAATAAATAAATAAATCTTGACAAATCATTGTATTCATCCTGCTTGTATATTTTCATTTGTGATATGGTCTAGTTCTCAAATTCTTCTCAACCAAAGGTGGTACCACCCCCACAAGAGGGTGTTTGGAAACACGTTGGTGGTTTTTGTTGTCACAGTGGCTGGGGAATTTGGAAGGCAAAGCTGGAGGCGTTAAACATCTGCAGGTTTCAGGAAAGTCCCATACAAGGAAAATTTGAGCCACCTGTAAGAATAGTCCTGTGCAAAACACCGTAACACTTCTGTGAGAAATACCGCATGAGCCAAGGAAAATGCAATTACCAAGAAGGTAGAAAGTACCACACCATGTGATCATTTTAGTGCAAGAATAGATGCTACATGCTGCACAATACTTGGTGTTTTTCATTGCTCTCACCTGGTTGTGTTTTTGAATTAACGCAGGTGGCGTTTGGAGAACCCGTGCAGCTGCTAGTGGTCAGATCCAGGCTGCTGGCCACCTGAAGCTTCTGTCGCCCTTCACCGCTGGCTTCCAAGTTATTAGAGCAGAATGTCACTGTATTCCTAGGTAGTATGTCAAACACTGGCCACTCTTGGTAGAAACCTTGAGGCTTTCGCCTTGTTGGGCTTTAGCAAAGTTTCATTTTACAGTTCTCTTGATGAGCTTCAGCCGCTGACAAAGCACTTCCTGTACTTCTCTATTATCATAGTGACCTTCTGAATAAGCTGAGTGATTCTGGCTCGGAAATTCACTTTATAACCATTCTTATTCCGAAAGTTGGCACACGTGAACATCTAGATGTCTTTTCCTATAAAATAATCTAGACATTTACCCAATCTCTAGTTGAACATATATTCAACCTGGGCTGCATATCTCCCTGTCTTTGTTGAGAAAGAGAAGAAATTCAGGAGTCCCCCCTTTCTCTGCTGGAGGGTACTATTAAGAAGCCTCTTGTTATTATTAAGCCTTGCTGCCTGCAAATGCATTGCCCCACATTACTCTTTTGAGGTTAAGGTAGTAAGTTTGGTTGAGTAAGGAAGTAAAAACAGTGTGTAATGATTTCTGTTTTCTCCTGCATATTCCTGTGTACGTGGGCAACTGAATCTAGCCAGGACCCTTTCATGTCACACCTTAAAATCTCCATACTGTGGTCACTCCAAACCATAGAGTGGTTTTCCGACTGAATGAGTCTGAATCGGGTGTCTCACGTGCAGGTGGTTGGTTTTCATGTTCTTGCTATTGTTTTTCTACTGGATCTTGGAAGTTTCCGTTGTTTGCTCCTGTGTTTGCCCAACTGTAAGAAAACCAGGCACAAATGAAAATCATGGTACTCTGGGACAAAGGGGCTCCAAGTTGGACCCAGTATGTCACTTTATTAGGCTTTAACAAAAAAAAATTTGAAGGGGGGACAAAATGACACCAGAATGTATACTTCGTACATTTTATGCCATATAATGGTGTGTTTTCTTAATTTTGTTTCTTGTGGCAAAATGTGACTTTCAGATTAAAATAACCTTTTCTTCTTTGACACTTTTTGTTTTGACTTGTACAATTAAGGGTTTAGAAAGCTCCATAATTCTGGGAGAGGTTTGCAACCAGGAGATATAAAGAAATCTCAGTAGTAATCTTGTTCATGTGCTTTTAAAGCCAGCTACACTTTAAGAATTTATTAGTTATGGAAACTGTGTATGTGTATGTGTATATACTAAATAAAATATATGCCTCCAAATAATGCAGTGCCATTGATCTTGATGAATATCAGGGGGAAAATCCCTTTTGTGACAAGCACACAAAAAAATGGTAGCATGGTCTGACTTTTAAAAAATGCCTTGTCATCTTTCTTATAGCTTTATTTTGCTAAATGTCTGTTTTGTGATCTGTTTTACCTCACAGCACCATTGTGACCATGGTGATGCCTCGTTTGCATGATGTGTACATTGTGTTTAATGTGAAATACATTTTCATTGAAGAGTCCGATGGCTTGCCAGTGCTTTGTTTCCATAAGCTCAATGAAGAAATGTGCTGAAACCAAATTTTTTAAAACCCATGTGGAAGAAAACCCCCAAATCCTGTGTGAGTGTGGGTGTCCTTTCCCTATGAAACTCATTAAAAATTCCTGTTATTAGTGCCAAATGGAGCCAACTGTGTAAATAAGCTTATCAAGTGATGGAGTATCCTGAAACATGATGAACTTCTGAGTACAGTACAGTTGCTGTACTTTCATACCACTCGTGCAAGGGATTGCTGGCTAAGACAGGTCACCTTACTGTAATCTACACGAACATTGCACGTAGCTTTTTTTTTGTTATCTGACTCACGGGCTTATTCACTACCCAGGAGACAGTAGCAGGCCAAACGAGGAGCCACGTGAGCAAGACTAGAATTAGGAACCAAGGGCCCACTCATTGCTGCCCTCCTCAGCTCTACCGACAAAACTTCTGGTCAGAGCACAGGAGCAGGCACTCATTCCACATGCAGGCCTCTGACAGGGGCATTAGAAGTAGCTTATGTTATGAGCTCTGGCAGTAGCACCTACATTGGTGGCCAGTCATTGCTAAGAATAATTTCTAGTTTGTGGACATTGTAAATTTTTTCATAGTATGTACAGGTTTCCTATTAGTCAAATGCTTTTGTAAACTAAATTTTTAAAAATTATTTATTTTTAGGGACAGGATCTCACTCTGTTGCCCAGGCTGGAGTGCAGTGGCATCATTATAGCTCACTAAAGCCTCAAACTGTGGGCTCAAGCAATCCTCCTGCCTCAGCCTCCCAAGTAGCTGGGACTACAGGCACATGCCACTACACCCGGCTAATTTTTGTATTTTTTTGTAGAGACAGGATCTCGCTGTGTTGCCCAGGCTGGTCTTTAACTCCTGGCCTCAAGCAATCCTCCCACCTTGGCCTCCCAGAGTGCTGGGATCACAGGCATGAGCCACCGTGCCTAGCCTGCAAACTAAATTTAGAAAGCAGATGTAAGGAACTAATTTGTTTCTAGAAGTATACCCATTACATTGGGGCACAGCACAGGGTGACCTCCATCCTCGTTCCTTGGCATTGTTCAGGAAGCACAATTATGTAAGAAAATGAAGTGAGAACATAATTAGAAATGAGAAGCAGATACTCTTTTTTTCAGGAAACCCAGGAGGAACAACTGAGAAACGGTTAGAATAATTTCACGTGGGGGACAACTATTAAAAATCAATAGTTTTCTTACATGTTAACAATAAACAGGAAATAGATCCCCCCCAAAAGCCCATAAAATTCCTAAAAATAACGAACTAGAACTTGACCAAGGAATGTTAGAATAGAATAGAGGTGACTGGAAAGACACGCCATGCCCCTGAATGGGAAAACCAGAACCTACGCGTATGAAGAAAGCTAATGGTAGATGGCATTCACATTTGTACCAATCAATGGGATTTCTTTTTGGCAACTTGAAAATATAACTGTACAGTTCATATAAGAAAATGAACACAAAGCTAAGAAACTTACGAGTTTTTAAAAAGGGAAAATTTCCCCCAACATAGTAAAATATATAAAACTTCCATACCCTAGTGTATTCTGACAGACAAATAGAATTTGGAATAGCACTAGAGATCAGAAATAGCCAAGATACTTAAGAATTTAATGTATGACGGTGCTGGAGGGGGGGACCATTTGTGCCTGTAGAAAGGTAGCAGGTCTCCTGAGTGTCAACTGAGTTGAGCATCTCTGATGGGGTGGGGATAAGGGCCCACAAGTCACAGTGAGGAAAGACAGCAGAGGGATCCAAGGTGTGGGTACCAATTAGGGTTCAAGGTTTAAGTCAGGGACAAAATTTAGGTGCATGGCTTGGGAGCAGCTTCTAAAGACCCTGAACTGCCAGGTGCCCCTGGGACGTGCCAGGCTCTCAGGTGGTGAGGAGCAGCGGGCCTCTGCTTGTGCACCAGGCTCCTGCGGAAGTGGACCACACTGACAGCACGTACCGAGTCCTTGCTGTACTCGAGATGGTTCGAAAACTTCTCCATGGTATGAGGTAGGTATGAGAGAGTAACTTGCCCAAGGACACACAGCTGGAACTTGGCAGAGCTGGCTTTCATTCCAGGGGACCAGCTTTGATACTCCCAGGGGAGGTTAACAGGCTGTTCTGCCCCCAAGAGCAGCCAAGATGTTTTGCTAGAGCAGGTGCTTATAGCAAATGGCAAAGGGAATCCTAGCTCTGAACGTGTCTTTTTTTCTTAATTATTGAAATACAATTTACAGACCATAAAATTCACCCTTTTAAAGTGCACAATTCAATGGTCTTGAGTATATTCACAAATTTGTACAGCCATTGCCACCAATTCTAGAACATTTTTATCTGAGTGCTTCTTCAGGGCGTGTTATCCATTCATGTGCTCAAAGCAGCAGAATTTGGCTTTATCAACCATTAGCTCAAGTTCTCATTGTACCTGAAAGCAAGAACATGGGATTTGAAAATAGCATTATTCTCTGAAGCAGCCACTTCCCCTTCTTCCTTTGGAAAAGGGTCCAATTAGGACAATGTTTATGTAACAGTTAATGTCGGCTGTTTTGTTCCACACTCACCGCATAAATACGGGATCAAATGCCAAACACTAGCTCACCAGATGCCCAGCGTGAGCCTCCTAGGGCAAAGACAGACATGGATTGGGTGAAAGTGTCATTGAAAACACTTTGAAACTCCTGAACCTTTGCAGACACGCCTTTAACAGTGACCATGGAATCAGGGATGGGGTGACTCACACTGTGACTCTACTTGCCCTTGTGCTTCTGGGACAGATCACCCGTGTTAACCACTAGGGAGGGAGTGTTTCGGTGCCCTCCTTTATCCCGCTGCGGCTCAGGTAAGGGTCCAAGGCAATGAATGGGCACTCCCTGCACTGTGGAAAGAAACCGCCTTCTGCCCAGAGCCCGAGAGCCACCTCGCAAAAGGCAGAGGGAGCGGAAAGCTTCAGGTGTGGCACCTGGACAATTCACTCCCCTCCACCTCCCTTCGTGCTCCGCAGTAAATAAGCAAGAACCTCCTGCCAAGCTTTGTGTGCCGCGGTTAAGAAATGCCACCGTTCGACTGGCACTTAGGGATTGGTGGTGGTGGTGGGGGGGAAAAGTCTAAAGCTGCCAGCCTTCTGGATGTCCAAGAAATGATTAAGGGAGGCTTTCCCCATCTCACTTTATCTCGGGAACTGCAAAGTGCAAGGAATAGAGTCCCAAGGAATTGAACCTTTGCATAAACTAACTTCTTTTTAGAATTAGAGCCAACAGCTCTTTGTTGGCTGTACTTGTCTTAATCGCATTTTCCTAACAGTGTGTGTAGGCTCATCTTTGAAACAGCAGGAAAGTCGTCCACACAGAAGTGATAACTAGGACAGGGCTCTGTCACGTACAGTAGACGTGCGTAAAGCTTGTTGCATTGAATTCCGTCACCACAGAGGGACCCATGGGTGGTTTTAGAACAAACTGCAGCTCACTATTCCCACTGAGAGGACAGAATAAACCCCATTTGTTCAACAGATCTGGCCTTCTGAAAGGTTCTCAGGGACCCACCCTGTGCAGTGACAGCCCTGGTGTCTAGTACAAGGTGTTCCATGTTCGCCCACGGTGAGAAATAATCCAGAATGTGGAAGGCAAAAAGATAACTGTGTGCCCTTTCAAAGCCCCTCTAGAGCTCTGTCTTAACAAGGCACCCATGTCAGCTGAGTCTCTGAGGATGGAACTTCACGTGACTTGCTACATGCCATCGCTTAGGACCCAGTCTCTGGAGTTAGATGTTCACTTGGAGACAGAAAGTGGGAGATGATTTTTGCCCTATAGAAAAGATAATGCCAAAGATTATGTCCATTTTTCCCTGTAGGACACCAAAAACTTTGTCTCTAACTTTGAGATCTCATTGCAGCATTCTCTTTTCCCACTAAATATGTGTGTGTGCATGTGTGTATACAGACATGTGTGCATATGATACTCAGTCCTCGTCTCCTCCTTTGAACCAGCTTTGTCATCCTGCCCTTTAATGAGTTAAATACATTTTTTGACACATGCTCATTGCATATTTATATCAGAATCATGTTTTTAGCCTTTGGGAAGTTATACTTTGACAATGAGGAAGGCGTAAGTCCTCAGCAAGATTTGGGAAACTTTAAATAGCTATACTAACGGCTTCAAAAGTTCACATTAAAGCTGGGCACAGTGGCTCATGTCTATAATCCCAGCTCTTTAGGAGGCAGAGGCAGGAGGATCACTTGAGGCCAGAAGTTCAAGACCAGCCTGGGTGACATAGCAAGACCCCATCTCTACAAATTTTTTTTTAATTAGCTGGGCATGGTGGCATGCACCTGTAGTCCCAGCTACTCGAGAGGCTGAGGCAGGAGGATCACTTGAGCCCATAAGTTCGAGGCTGCAGTGAGCTATGATGTTGCCACTGCACTCCAGCCTGGGCAACAGAGTGAGGCCATTTCACCTTGGCCCCTAATGGACACGAACTACTTCCACTCACATTTCATCAGCAAGAACTAGTCATGTGGCCTCATTTAGATACAAGGGATGCTGAGAAGAACAGTCCCTGGCTGGTTTGCTTCTTATCAGAGATACTGCTATACTGTGGAGGGGACAGCACAAGTACTTTGGCGGATGGTTAGGTGTTTCTGCCATGCCATGATTGGCTTAGATCGGGGCCATCCAGTAGGAATATAATGTGAGTCACATATGGCATTTTCCATGCTCTAGTAGGGGGCCTGGGGAGGGAGGGGTGGTAAATGTTTTTTATTGTATTATTATAAAATCTACCACAGGATCCATTATGTTCTCTTTCCTTCCCTACCAGTCCAAGGGAGAGTGGGAATTAGAGTGAAAAGTTAGGAAGAGACTGTGGGTACCTAATAAACATGGAGTTGAACAAAGCAAATTCATCAGGTAAATGAAATTTGGGGGTGCCGAATGACTTTTGAATTTGTTTTTGGAGTTGTGCCAGGACACAAAAACAGACTGCTTATGGAAGAGACATGTGAACAGAATCTATCGAAAATTTGGGGAAAGAGCTTCTAAAAGGGGGAAGCCCTGAACATTCAAATAAGAGGAGTAACAAACTTAAAAAAATTTTTGCAGTAAAATTAACTTTTAAACCTAAGTCATTGTTCCTTTTTGCCTTGCATTCACGTAGGTAGTTCCCAGCAAAATTTTTTCAAAATAATGGCTGAGTTGTGAGACATTGTTTTCAAGCCACAAATATTATATGACTTTCAGAACCAGGGCCAAACTGCTACACATACTACATCACAAAAGAGTTCATCAGAAATAATTTATGGGACCAGAGGGCTGGTAGCAGCGACCAGATTTTGTTTAGAAATGTGTCCTCCATCTCAGTAGGAAAACAGACATAAAGGCAGTGAGTAGAATGAGCGAAGAGGAACCTGCAGCATAAGACTGTCTAAAAACACCTTCGTCCAAACGATGCGAATCATTTGCCTGCTCTCTGCTGTTGACAAAGCTATTAAAAAAGCAAAGGTAAAGAAAGGACAGCAGCCACTAAAAATGCCTGTATCCTGGGACGGAAGGCAAGGCAAGGAGTAGGAAACAGGGCCAGCTAAGCATTGTGCGTCACGTTTCATTAACAGCACTAAGCCACGCAACCCAAATTAAATAGTTAAGGCAAGAAAAAGCTCACCTGCTTGTGTCAGCCCCGGGATATAAGCGCTAATGGAGATGCACACAGCGCAATACGAACTATAGAACTATGCTCTATACAAAACCTCTGGGGAAAGTCTGGACAGCAGTGTTTTCCAGGGATGAGAAAGCTATTTGTCCTACGACTTCATCATTTTCATTTTCTCACATCAGCATTTAAAAAAGAAAGCTACACGGAAGGGTGGCAGGAGAACATGTCACGGTAGCTGGTAAGTTTTCCCAGAAGCTGCTTCTCTCCAAAAAACGACAATGGCAGTAGGCGTTTTGTCTAAGTCTGTAACAAAGCCTGAATCGCTGTTTTAAAACAAAATGACATTTTTTTTCTGGTTTAAGAATTTAAAAACTACTATTTCACCAAACCTCTATGTTCATGTTCTGGTTTGCAGAGAGTGCAAGTGACAGAGCAGGGTGTATCAGAATCACCGGGAGGCTTGCTGAAACACAGTTTGCTGGCCCGCACTCCCATGGTTTCTGGTTTGGTAGATTTAAGCAGAGGCTTTACTACCTAGCACGTGGTCCCACCCTTGCTCATTTTCTCCTGATATGACACCAGTAGGGGCTCCGATAGGGTTTATTCCTTCAGTCTGGGTTCCGGACAAGAAGAGCCAAAGCTGACTCAGTGGATGTGCAATGTAAATGAGAATTAAACATTCATTGTTATGAGCCACTGAGATTTGGGGATTGTCATTGTAGCATAACTTATTCTTACTAATACAGACTGCTCGTATTAGGCATAGTTGGCATTCCGCGGCAGATTCGGCTTCACGTGAAAACCAAAGAAAAGGAAAGAAACGGAAAGGCACATAATATTCCATCTCTCTTAGGCTTGTTCTGTGTACATGTGCATGTGTGCTTTTCATGTAGATACCCAGAGCTGTGTGCGAACTGTTTAACCTCTTTGTCCACACAAGTGGACAGCAAATAGGGCCAAGGGCCATCTACTTGTGCTGTTAACCAACCATGAGTCTGGACAAAGACCACCTTGTTCAAAGATGAGTCAAAAGAAATATACACACAGACACACATATATACATGCAGATATATATACACATACACATATGTGTGTACATATATACACAATATATATATGCATGATATATATACACATGATACATATCTATATATTAATATATCATGAAGTACACAAAAACCAAGCATGGAGGAGAAAGAAGAGCATACTTCTGAAAAGGATTGACTACAGAATCTAAAAGAAAAATTTTATGACGAGTTTAACATACCTTTGAAATACGATAAGTTTTTCTATAAAATCAGAACGGAAATTCACAAGGAAATGAAAGCATGAGATGGAGATCAATAGGGTGATGAGAGAAAGGAAGGAGGAAGGATATAAAGAAACAAAAATCTCAATAATAAAATTTGAGAGCAGAAATAGTGCTTTGGGAAGCCATATCAGTATCAATGTAGCAAACTTGAGGTCTACTGGAAAAGGACACAGAGATGACAGTGATGAAACAGAGAACTACCACACATAATTGCTCTTCCTAAAAAAGAGATCAGAGCAAAAGGGCAGAAACAATTCTTGAAGATAGGATGGAAGAAAACCTACCTGAATTGAAGCGATATATATACAGATAAAAAGGACTCGCCTCTCAGCCAGAAAGAAAAAGCTTTATTCTTACATTGCAAAAACTTCAGTTTGGCCAGAGCATTGGGTACGAGGGGAAGAGAGAAGAGAGGTAAGCGTGGTCCAGATAATGAAAACCTTATATGCTGTGCGGAAGATTCTTCTCTGCAAAACAGGAAGCAAAGTCATGTATGAAGAGAGGAAAATGATCATTGATATAAGGCTTAAAAGAGTGGCCAGAGTTCATAACAGCAGTTATTGGAAAAAAGGGAGATCACATAAAAGGGTCACATAAACTGATTACTAAGAGGTACCAGGCTCTCGACTGTGGGGAGTGTCCATAAATCTGTAGTGGCATCATTCTTTTAAACTCGTATGGCTTTTCCCCCCAAACAACGTTTGGAAACAGATGTAGGAATGGAAAATGCAGATAACTGGAGTGTTTAAAGATGGTGGTTTGATGTTAGGATGTGTCAGAGAGCAAGGCAGGGAGCTCTGCTTACAAGAGTGGTTGAAGTTGAAAGGCCATGGGTTTGAGTTGGGTAAGAGGTTCATGGGCTGTGAGATCTCTGTGGTCTTTGAAGAACAAGTATATTGAGACTAAGGGAGAAGTAGTACAGCAAGGGTGAGGACTGTGGGCCCAAATAAATGGGATTTTGAAATTTTAAGATTTTAGAGACGGAGCAATGTAAGGTGAAGAAAGTCTAGATCTTAACTATGAGCCTGGGAATGGGTGGACAAAATAGAGGTAAAGGTCATCTGTGTTGAGGAACTTAAGGAAACATGGCTCAGTCATGGATGTTGGATTCATTGGCATGATGGCAGTAAGTCAGGTGGAGAGGAAAACTAATGCCAGGCAGTCAGGAGGTGACAAGGGAGGGTAAAAGGTGATACTACCAGATGGCATGGACTCTGAAAGAGATACTTTGCAAGGGGAAGAAAGAATATGTGTCAAGTGGAAAACTTCAAGAATGAAGAAGACATACTACCTTTGGGGCTGGTGGATGGATTGTGGGAGGAGAGAAATAAAGAGAGTAGACAAAAATGAGGCAGTATTTTGAATTGGATGGTGGACCGATGTTGGTACCATCAACCTATTTGGGAAGTCCAGAGGGGAGGTTTTGTTTTCTGGGTGAAAGCTTCATTTGAGGCCATAGGGGACGTTTAGAGGTTAGGGGAATGCTTAGAGACCGAGTGAGTAGGCAAGGAGAGAGGCCACAGAGGAGCAGGTTGAGGTGAGTTGGCTCTGGAAGGACTTCGAGGGCCAAGTCAGGGGCTGGAAGGCCAAGGCCCATGTGCTCGCCGCCACCTCTGCCTCCTGGTGCGCCCATCAGCACAAAGCTGGGAGGACCACGGGACCAAGCTCCTGCCACTGACTGAGGGGCAACCTCCAATTCCTGACCCTCAACCCCCAGGACCTCTGAACCTGGAACGTCCAGGGGGAGGGCGGCAGAGGGCGCAGGCGCTCTAGCTGGACAGGGTGGCGGGGGGTGGGGGTGGGGAGTGGCGGTGGCAGAGGGCGCGGACAGAGCGGCCGAGGTGGGAACGGCCGGCAGAGGGCGCAGGCGCTCTGGCCAGAGCAGCCCGGGCGGGGCATCCTCGCGGAGACAGTAGAGGACAAGGGTCGGCTGGAGAAACGGACTCGGCGCGAGGCCGCGGAGAGTGGGCGGGGCCAGTGTGGGGGCGGGGCGAGGCGGTTCCGGAAGGAAGTGGTTCCGGGTCTCGCGGCCCGAGCGAGGTAGTCGCGGCGCTGTTGCCGTGGTAGTCGGTTGCCGTGGTAGTCGGTCGCCGTGAGAGGGGCGAGGCCCGAGGGCCCAACGGCGGCGGCGACGGAGGCGGCGGGGACTTCCCGGCTGGGTGAGCTGTCTGGGGCCGGGGGCGGGACGAGGAGGCCCTGGCCCGTAGGGAGGGCGTGTCTGCCGCCCGGGAGGGGCGGTTCTCGGGGCGGCAGATGGCGCCGCGGGGAGGATGCGGCGGTCCGACTCGAGTTCCCGGGGGACAGCTCCCCTGCGCCGCTCAGGTTCCTCGGCCACCGCCTTCTTTTGGGCGCGGCGGCCTGGCTCGGGCTTCTGGGAGACAGCTCCACTGCGGCTCTCAGGCCACTCGGCGCGGCGACCCAGACACCTGCTGCCACGACCCCGATCCTCCGCCGTTGTCGGGTATGCTGCCGTCCCCGCGGTTCCGAGGGTGGCAGGGGGAGGCGGTGTCCAGGGACGGTGCCCTTGTTCCCGAGGCGGCCCCGGACGCGTCGCCTGCGGGACCTGAGCCGAGGAGCACCCCCTTCCCCAGGCTTTG
Organism: Indri indri; assembly: GCA_004363605.1. Lineage (NCBI taxonomy): Eukaryota > Metazoa > Chordata > Mammalia > Primates > Indriidae > Indri > Indri indri. The sequence goes on from RJWJ010002553.1 coordinate 27,711, forward strand.
TCCTCCTGGTGGGGTGCTCCTGCCGCTTAGCGGCATCTTCCTCTGGTAACATTGAGGATGAGTAGTGAAGGCTGCTCTTTATCCTGTACTGCAAGGTAAAACTTGTCTTTTTAGAAACGTATACTGGAAATTGGTGCATCTCATGTGCTTCTCTAGGATGTATTAGGAAACTGGGCCAGTCACTGCCTGGACTGTCTTATCGTTAGGTCACAAGGGAAAGAAATGGGAGAGAAACTTACTCCCCTAAATATTTTCCTACCGAGGTGCTTTTCAAGTTGCCTCTTAGGTAATTGCTTTTCTGTTCTGGAACAAATTACGAACTACGGGTAGAAATCAGCAAGGTCTCTCAGGCTTCTGGCCAGGCAACCTTTTATAGCATTTTTCTAAATGTGAACAGATTCGAAGGAAAGACTGAAATTTGAAAAGGTTTTTGCTATGGATTCATAATGAGTGCTTTATTTTTTAATGGTATTTTAATGGTAATGGTATGTTAATGCTTTATTTTTAACGATCTTTTAAAAAAACGGCTGCTAAAATTGTCTTTTGAAATAACCGCTGTTTCACAACCTCCCCCCAAAAAACTTTAAAAGTGTTATTAGAAACATTTAGTAAGCCATTTACATACAAAATTTCTAAGATATACAAAATCATAACGAAGATATACTGTTTAACCACTCCAAGTAACTGTTGCGAATATAGTTATACACCTCCAGTCTTTTTCTATGCAGAGATGAATACGTGAATTTTTCTAAAGTGAATTCTCTTTTATGACCACTTTTTTTGACTGTGTATCATGCCATTACATGGTTGTAATAATTTATTTAGTTGGTTATTCTCAGTTTTCCCTACTTAAACACATTATTGGATAAATGTAAAGTCTGCATGTCCATGATTACTTCCTTACTGTACATTCCTAGATGATGGAATTGTTGGGCAGAGTATGCACATAAGGGTTTTTTTTTTTTAATTTGAATTGCTCAGTTTCCCTCTGGAAAGGATATGCTGTTTTGCACTCCTACCAACAATCCGTGAGTGTCCTTACCCACACCCTAGCAAAAGGCAACATTTAAAGGATTTCTATAGGAACACATTTGGGCTATACTTGCACTCTCCAACCAAGTATAAGTATCCTTCTCTAGTTATCACTTTTTGTTCTTATGCTGATAGCAGTTCAGTTTCTTATCTTTTATTGCACCTTTACCAGTTTAGTAAAGAGAGGTTATTTGGGTGAGGCAAAGGCATAGTAGAGTGGACAAGAGATTCGAAGGCAGGACGTCCTTGACATCCAGTATATCTCATTATCTTGAACAAGTCACTTAACTTTTCTAAGGTACAGTTTTCTCAACTATGAACTAGAGATTATAATGCATTTGCCTTACCTTTCTTACAGGGTGGTTTTAAGGGTCAAATGAGACATTTCTGGAAAGTATGTTTAGATATACTTTGTCTTGTTGCTATTGCCATCTTGTAAAAATTTCAGAGCACAGAAGCTTCTTGAAGTTAGTAGATTTTTAAAGTAAATATTGGAGTCCAGAAAGCTATTCTATGATACCCTTCGACCCCACACTCTTTTGCTCCCTAAATTTGAAGTTTTACACTGCTGCCCTAGATTATATTCAAAACGATATCAGAGTTATGAAATTAGGTGAATGAATGAATCCGCACAAATGTTGAAGGAGCAAATATTTAAAGGCACTATATAAAGCTGAGGGGGACAGTTATAAAGCTAAATAAAACATAATCCTTGGACTCATGATAAATAAAATATAGTTTTTGTGCCCTACAGGTCACACTGTCTAGGAAGCTAGAGGGCATAAAAGCTGCTTTCCAGATTTAGACAGCAATTTTAGATGTGAGGCAGGATGTCAACAATTCTTGAGTATGCGAAAAACCCAATTCTGCCGACCAAACATCTGAGCAAGTGACCGGGCAGTCTCCACAGGGTCATCTTTCTGATAGGATGGTAGGAGTAGGAGTTGCAAGGTGAGGAAGTATTAGTATTGGAGTCCAAGAACCTGGATTCTAGTTTCAGGTCCTCCACTTGGGGCAGATTAGTTAAGCTTTCTGAGGTTTGGTTTCTTCACCTATGAAATGGAGGTAATTCCAGCTTCCTCAAGTGCTCGTTGTGAGGATTATATGAGATAATATGTGTACAATACTTAGTAAACCAGGAAGTACTGCCATTCATGTGATTATTCTTACCCACTAGAGACTTAGCTTCTCTGGGAAAGAAACTAGGTCTCTTCCAACTTTGTATTCCTAGCGCCTAGCAATCACTAGCACTTAGTAATATTTGCTAAATAACATAGAATGTGACCACTGATAAAAATTCACTTTGGACTGATGAAGAGAGTAATATGTAAATATGGAATAGTGGGAGAAAATGACTACATTATTTGGAGTTAATATTAAGGAATCGAAGGAAACATGGCACTAATTGGACCTGGACTAATTTCTACTATGACAGTCATTCTTCTTTAGATCCCTAATGCCAGGCAAGTAGTCCCTCCTTATCAAGAATAAACCTCCTCCCTAGAACCCTAATCACCCCGCCACTACCCAGTTTCTCTCCTCCCTTTCCAGCTAGACTGTTTGAAAGAGTTGTTAATAATTGGCTTTCTCAGTCTCCTGACCATCCACTTAGTCCTCAAGCCATGTGTTAACCACTTTTCATTCCTTTTATTTAATCTCTGTGCAGCATTTGCCACTGAAGTCTCCCTTTTTGAAACATCCTTCGTTTCTGAGATTCTACTTTCCAGGGTTCCCTCAGTCCTCACACAAAGTTTCTTCTCAGCCTTTCTTTTGCTGGTTCCTCTTCTTCCAAAGGTTGATGTTCCTTGCAGGCTTGATTTTTCCTGTGCTATACTGTCTATGGAATAATTTAAAAAGCACTGAGGCTATCTGATGTTTCAAGGTTTGATAGAATTCCCTATGAAACCATCTGGGCCTGATGCTTTTTCATGTGATATTTCCTTTATAACTTTCTCTGTTTTTTCTATGGAAATTGGTCTATCTAAGCTTTCTAACTCTAATGGAGTAAATTTTGGTCATCTGTATTTTTCTAGCAAATTATCTCCTTCATTTGGGTTTTCATTTATTTGGTAGAGGTCTACAAAGTAATCTTTTATGATTTTAGAAAAACTTCCTTTTACTTCAATTGTTGTTTCCTTCATAGCATTTCTCATTTTGTATATTCATGCTTTCTCTCTTTTTTCTTAAGTTGTCTAGTTGTTTATTTTGTTAATTTTTTCAAATACTGCAGAATTTTGAATTATTAATTAGATGTATTTTTCTATTTTCTTCCTCATTCTCTTCCTCTATTTTTATATTATTTCCTTCCACTTCCTTTCTTTTAGTTTGATTTGTTGTTTTTAAGGTTTTTTGACCTTGGGAACAAATTCATTTATTTTTATTCTTCTTTTTTTGCTGATAAAGATGTTTAGTGTAATGAATTTTCCTTGATCACTGCTTTAAATGCATCCCATAGAATCCGATATGTAGTGTTTTCATTGTCATTGTTTCTTTAAAAATCTAGAATTTCAGTTATAGAATACCCAGGAGTTGTTTAACAGGAGAGTTTTAAATTTCTAGGTGGAAGGGTCATCTTTCTGTTTTTTAATTTTTATTAGTAAATTCTAATTTTATTGCATTATAATCAGACAGTATTATTTGTAACATTTCCACTTTATGGAAGTTATTGATGTTTTCTTTGTGACCTAATAATATATGATTATTTTGGTGAATGTGGTGTGGGCACTTGCAACTGTATTCTGCAGTATGAGGGTATAGAGTTTAATAAATATCCATAAGATTTACTCTATTGATTATATTGTTTAGATCTTCTATCTCCTTATTTTTGGTTCACCTGATATATTTGTACTGAGAGTGGTGTGTTATAGTCTCCTATTATTAGTGCGTTTCTTTTTTTTTTTTTAACCTTTCTTTTTTTTAACTTATTTTTTTTATATTTTAGAGGTGGGGCTTGCTCTTTTGCCCAGGCTGGAGTAAAGTGGTATGATCACAGCTCACTGCAGCCTTGAGCTCCTGGGCTCAAGCAATCTACCCACCTCACCCTCTCGAGTAGTTGGGACACTACAGGCATGCACCATCACGCCTGGCTAATTTTTTTATTTTTTGTAGAGATGGGGTTTCGCTATGTTGCCTAGGCTGGTCTCCAACTCCTGGCCTCAAGCAATCCTCCTGCCTTGGCCTCCCAAAGTGCTGGGATTACAGGTGTGAACCACTGTGCCTGGACCTTCTCAGTGTGTTTCTATCTATGCCTTCTCAAATCTCTTGTAGTTTTTGTTGCATAAAGATGATTGCTATGTTATATTCATAAAAATATGTATATTTATATGTGTTATATCTTTATCGTGGAATGTGGCATTTAGCATTAAAAAGTGTCTTCTGTGTCACAGTTAATGCTTTGGGACATGATTTCTGTTTTGTCTGATAGTAGAATTGCCAACCCTACTCTCTTTTTGTTTCTATTTGCCTGGTATACTTTGTCCAACCTTTTATGTTTAACGTTTTGGAATCGCTTTGTTTTAGATGTGTCTTTTATAAAACTTCTTGAATTTTGTTTTGTGAGCCAAATTGAATTTTATTGTAATAGGTGAGTTAAGCCCATTCACGTTTATTGTTAGGACTGATATATTTGGCCTCAACCCTATCATATTTTATAATTATGTGTATTTCGTTATATTTGCCATTCCTTTCTCTATGAGAGATGTATATTTTGCTCTTTTATTTAAAAAAAATTGGGGGTATGTGTGGGTATTTAGGAAGGTTTGTATTTTTGTTCTAATCATTTACCTTTGTACTTACTCTTTTTAAAATGACCTTATGTCTCCATCTGCTTATTTATCTTTGTGTGTGGGTGAGAAACATTGCATCCATGCAGTCAAAGTAGGATAATGATAGATATCGGTGGGGTTCTGTATCAATTCCCCTCTCTTCCTAACTGAAGAACTGGCAATAACACCTAGCTGCTACGGCCAAGAGAATAATCCATGGTTGGTCTCCTTGCGGCTGGCTTCCTCTTCTCTCTGATCTGCTGATCGCTTTCTTGTTCTGTGGACTCTGACTTGGTGCAGTTCTGTGATGGGAGTGTAGCTTCTTTGTTGGAAAGGCTTTCCTGGGAAATTATTATTCTTTGCATTTGTGAATGCTGAATTTACATTTAGTGGGGAATCTCTGCAAGTTGATCTTATTTTTTTTTGTAACAGCTTTATTGAGATAGAATTAACATACCACACAATTCACCCATTTAAAGTGTACAATTCAATGATTTTTAGTATATTCATAGAGTTGTGTAAGTACCACAGTCTAATTTTAGGACATTTTCTTCATCCCTAAAAGAAACCTCTTGCCCCTTAGCCATCACTCCCCATCCCCCTCAACCCTTCCTCCATACAGGCAACCACCAGTATACTTTCTGTTTCTATGGATTTGCCTATTCTGGACATTTCACATAAATGGGATCATACAATATGTGGTCTTTTGCGACTGACTTCTTTCACTTAGCATACTGTTTTCAAAATTCATCCATGTGTAGCATCCTTCCTTTGACCATAATCCTTTTTTGTGGTCACATGATACATATTCCTTTGTATGGATATATTACATTTTGTTTATTCATTCTTCTCTTGATGCACATTTGGGTTGCTTCCACCTGTTGGCTATTATAAATAATGATCCTGTGAACATTTTTATACAGGTTTTTGTGTGGACATATGTTTTCATTCATCTTGGGCCTATATCCAGGAGTGGAATAGTTGAGTCATGTGGTAACTCCATGTTTAACTTTTTGAAGAACTGCCAAACTTTTCCAAAGTAGCTGCACCATTTTATATTCCCACCAGCAGCGTATGAGGATTCCAGTATCTCTAGATCTTTGAAACACTTATACTGTCTGGCTTTGTGATTATAGTTGTCCTTATTGGTGTGAAGTGCTTTAATTTGCATTTTCCTAATGATTAGTGATGTTATGTGCTTATTGGCTTTTGTATATCTTCTTTGGAGAAATGTCTGTTCATCTCCTTTGTCTATTTTTAAATTCGCTTAATTGTATATTACTGAGTTGTAAAAGTTCTTTATATATTCTAGATACAATCCTTTATCGGATAAATGACTTGCAAACAATTTTCTCCCATTCTATGGATTGTCTTTTCACTTTTTTGGTGGCATCCTTTATATCATAAACATTTTAATTTTTTTTTTTTTTGAAACAGAGTCTCACTCTGTTGCCCAGACTAGAGTGCCGTGGCGTCAGCCTAGCTCACAGCAACCTCAAACTCCTGGGCTCAAGCGATCCTCCTGCCTCGGCCTGCCGAGTAGCTGGGACTACAGGCATGCATCACCATGTCCGGCTAATTTTTTTCTAAATATTTTTAGTTGTCCAGCTAATTTCTTTCTATTTTTTTTTTTAGTAGAAACGAGGTCTCACTCTTGCTCAGGCTGGTCTTGAACTCCTGAGCTCAAACAATCCTCCCGCCTCAGCCTCCCAGAGTGCCAGGATTACAGGTGTGAGCCACTGCACCCAGCCAACATTTTAAATTTTGGTGATGTCCAATTTGTCTATTTTTTCTTTTGTTGCTTGTGTTTTTGGCATCATATCTTAGAATGCCTAATCCAAGGTCACAAAGATTATTTATTTTTATGTTTTCTTCTAAGTTTTATAAATTTAGCTCTTACATTTAGGTCCCTGATCCATTTTAAGTTAATTTTTTTATATGGTGTGAGGTAGGGTCAAACTTTATTCTTTTGTTTGTGGATATCCAGTTGCCTCAGCACTGTGTGTTGATTTAACTTCTTAATATCAGATGTATCAGTTTTTTCCTCCCAGTATCCCTTAATCCCATCTATTGTATACATAGCAGTGGAACCGTTTCTATTATTCTCTCTTCCTCTCTCTTCTTTTCCCATTTTCTAGTTACAGTTTTTCTACTTTATCACAAATATACAGTAATTTTACATTAATCTTCCACCTTCATCCTCATCTTTCTCTTAGTATCTTGTATGTCCATTTACATATTCTTAAATACTTACCATCAGTCCTTTTGCTAACATTTTCCCAGTCATCATTTGGTTGAATGAAGCTCATCCTCTAGTAGATTTCTCAGGAGGGCTACTAAGTACAGAATTCCCTATACTCTTATATGTTGAAAACCATTTTTCTGTTGCCTCGATATTTGAGGGACACCTTGACTGATATAAAATCCTTGGTTCACACTTACTTTCTATATTGACTTTTGTTTTTAATGCTGCTCTGTTTTTCACCTTGCTTTGTAATTTGGTTTTGAAAAATCTGATAATCTGAGGCCGGTCTAATTCTTTTGGATTTATAAGTTATTTATTCTTTTTGCCTAGAAGTTTTGAAGATTTTGTAATATCTTCATCACTGAAATAAAATAGTTTTTACCAGGCTATGTTTCAGAGTTGATTGTTCTAGGTTAATTTTTCCCAGGTACCTGCTGAGCACTTAAATGTGTAGATTCAGGTATTTCAGGTGTTTTTTCATTTCTAAAAGGTTTTCTTAAATTATAGTTTTAAATATTAGTTCAGTTCTAGTGTTTGTTTTTTATTCTTCAGGCACTATAATTATACAAATATTATTCCTTCTTTACCTCTCTTCTGTTTCCACTGCTTTCTCTCTGATCCATTCTTTTTTACTCTGGCCCATTCTCTCCCTCTCCCTTTCCCTCTCTCTTGCCTGCCCTTTCTCTCTCACCCTCTGTCTCTGTCTTCCAATGTCATTTTAATTTTCTTGGTTGTTTTCTTGCCTTCTTTCAATGTCCCTTATTAAATTTTCATTTGAGTTTATTCCCCCTTAGATACCTTATAATTTATTCTTCACTTTTGAAATAATTTAGTCTTTTTCTCCCATTTGCCCCGTGAATTCAATTAACTATTTTTCTTTCATTTATTTCTTTTTTTGTTTTTGGTCTAGTTCTGTTCTTAGTTGTGAATTTCTGATTCAAGACAGACTTTTTTTAATGTCCTCAAATGCTTTTGGATATATTTAATTCTGTTTGGAGTACAGGCATACCCCAGAGATACTGAGGGTTTAGTTCTCCATGACAATAAAGCAAATATTACAACAAAGCAAGACAGATTTTTTTTGGTTTCCCAGTCCATATAAAAGTTCTATTAAGTATGCAGTAGGCTGGGCACAGTAGCTCACACCTGTAATCCCAGCACTTTGGGAGGCTCAGGTGGGAGGATGGCTTGAGGCCAGGAGTTTGAGTCCAGCCTAGGCAACATAGTGAGACCCCGCCTCTACAAAAAATTTAAAAATTAGCTGGGCATGGTGGTGCACACCTGTAGTCCCAGGAGGCTGATGGCAGGAGGATCCCTTGAGCCCAGGAATTTGAAGCTGCAGTGAGCATGATTGTGCCACTGCACCCAGCCTGGGTGACAGACTGAGACCCTGTCTCAAAAAAAAAAAGTATGCAATAGCTTTATGTGTAAAAAAATCCCAATATATATCTAAAATACCTTATTGCTAAAAAATGCTAACAATCATTTGACCCTTCAGCAAGTCATACTTTTTTTTGCTGGTGGAAGGTCTTGCCTCGATGTTGATGGCTGCCGACTCACTGGGGTGGTTGTTGAAGGTTGGGATGGCTGTGGAAATTTCTTAAAATAAGACAACAGTGAAGTTTGCTGTATCAATTGACTCTTCTTTTCATCAGTGTCTCTGTAGCGTGGATACTGTTTAATAGTGTTTACCCACAGAACTTCTGTCAAAATTTGTGTAAGTCCTCTCAAGCTCTGATACTGCTTTATCAACTATGTTTATGTAATATTCTAAATCCTTTGTTGTCATTTCAACAATGTTCACAGCATCTTCACCAGGAGTAGAGTCTATCTCAAGAAACTACTTTCTTGCTCATCCATAAGAAACAACTCATCTGTTCAAGTTTGAGCATTAGATTGCAGCAATTCAGTCACATCTTCGGGCTCCACTTCTAATTCTCTTGCTGTTTCTACTACATATGCAGTGACTACCTCCACTGAAGTCTTGAACCCCTCAAAGTCATCCACGAGGGTTGGAATCCACTCCACTTCTCCAAGCTCCTGTTAATGTTGATATTTTGACCTCCTCCCATGAATCACAAATGTTCTTAATGGCATCTAGAGTGGTGAATCTTTTCCAGAAGGTTTTCAAATGGCTTTACCCAGATCCATCAAAGGAATCACTATCTTTGGCAGCTATAGCCATACAAAATTTATTTCTTAAATAACAAGACTTGAAAGTCACAATGACTCCTTGATCCATGAGCTGCATGATGGAAGTTGTGCATGGAAACATTATAATCCCCTTGTACATCTCCATCAGGCCCCTTGAGCAACTAGGTGCATTGCTAATGAGCAGTAATATTTTGAAAGGAATCTGGTTTTCAGAGCAGTAGATCTCAACAGTGGGCTTAAAGTATTTATTAAACCATGCTGTAGGCAAATATGCTATCATCTAGGCTTTGTTGTTCCATTTATAGAGCACAGGCAAAGTAGATTTAGCATAATTCTTAAGGGCCCTAGGATTTTCAGAGTGGTCAGTGAACATTGGCTTCAACTTAAAGTCACCAGCTGCATTGGCCCCTAACAAGAGAATCAGCCTGTCCTTTGAAGCCAGGCATAGGCTTCTCCTCTCTAGCTGTGAAAGTCCTGGATGGCCTCTTCTTCCAATAGAAAACTGTTTCACGTACGTTGAAAATCTGTTGTTTAGTATAGCCACCTTCATCAATGATCTTAGCTAGATCTTCTGCAGCTTCTACATCAGCACTTGCTGCATCACCTCGTACTTTTATGTTATGGAGACGGCTTCTTTTCTTAAACCTCATGAACCATCCTCTGCTAGCTTCCAGCTTTTCTGCTGCAGCTTCCTCACCTCTCTCATCCTTCATAAAACTGAAGGGAATTAAGGGATTGCTCTCATTAGGCTTTGGCTTAAGGGAATGGTATGACTGGTTTGATCTTCTATCCAGACCACTCAAACTTTCTCCATATCAGCAGTAAGGCTGTTTTACTTTCTTATTCACGTGTGCACTGGAGTAGCACTTTTAATTTTCTTCAAGACCTTTTCCTTTACATTCATGACTTGGCTGTTTGGCACAAGAGGCCTAGCTTTTGGCCTATTTTGGCTTTCAACATGCCTTTATCACTAAGCTTAATCATTTCTAACTTTTGATTTCAAGTGAGAGATATGCCACTCTTCCTTTCACTTGAATACTTAGAGGCCATTGTAGGGTTATTCATTGGCCTAATTTCAATATTGTTGTGTTTCAGGGAATAGGGAGGCCTGAGGAGAGGGAGAGAGATGGGGGAACGGCCCATCGGTGGAAGAGTCAGAACACGCACATGACATTTATCAATAAAGTTTGCCGTCTTACATGGGCACAGTTCGTGGCGCCCCAAAACAATTACAGTAGTAACATCAAAGATCACTGATCACAGATCACTGTAACAGATATAATAATAAGGAAAAGTTTGAAATACTTCAAGAATTACCACAATGTGACAGAGACATGGAGTGAACACATTCTGTTGGAGAAATGGTGCCAATAGACTTGCAGAGTTGCCACAAACCTTCAATTTATAAAACTGCAATATCTTCAAAGTGCACTAAAGGGAAGCACAATAAAATGAGGCATGCTTGTACAGACTTACAGATTTCTTCTGCTTCATGGTTTTTGGGGGAGGAATTTTCCAGAGGTAAGAAATTATCTTTTTCTACCTTTTTGTCAACACATGAGTACCATGAAATTTTTGTAAATCTCATGAGTATGAAATATCTCATTATTTTAATTATATTTCCTGGATTCTTAGTGGGGTTGAGTATCTTTTCATATGTTTATCAGATATTTGTATTTCCTCTCTGTTGAAAACTGGAAGGATGGAGCTGCCGTTTTCTGAGTTGGAGCAGACTGTAGGAGGAGCAGATTTGGAGGGAGATCGTGAGTGTGCTCTTGGACATGCTTATAGCATCCAGTGGGCTGTTGGATATGCAAGACTGGAGTGTATAGGATAGGTGTGAGCTGGAAATATAAATTTGGGGGTTCTTGATTTATAGAGAGTATTTGAAGGCATGAGACTGAATGAGAGTATAGACAGTGAGAAGTGCGAAGACTGAAGTCACTGTTTAGAGGAAGACTCTGGGTTCACTATTAAGGGTCAAGGTGGTGAGGGGGCAGTTGAGGAGAAACCAGCAAAGGAAACAGAAGGAGTTGTTACGGAGGGTAGGGTAAAGCCAGGGAAGTATAGTATTCTGGAGTCCTGCAAGGTGTTTCCAGGAGGGAGATGTGTTGAATGCCGCCGGCAGGAGGAGGAGGAGGAGGAGGAGGAGGAGGAGGAGGAGGAGAGCTTACCGTTGGACTTGGCAACGTGGATTTCATTAGTGATCTCGGCTGGAGCAGTTTGGTGCAGCGGTGGGGTGGGGAGCCAGGTTGCTGAGGGGTCAAGCAAGAATGTGAAGAGAAGAATTGGGGATAATGACTGTGGGGTACAGGTAAACCTTTTGAAGAATTCAGTTGTAAAAGGAGAGCTAGGATGGTAGCCCCTGGGGAGGTGGGAGAATTACCAGGTTGTATGGTGATGGGAAGGACCTAAAGGACCTTCCGCTGGGTAAGGGGGTGTGTCCAGTGCTGTCCTCCTGGGGTTGGACTCTCTTAGCACCAGCATCCCCTTCAGCATCCTCCTGGGAGTAGAGGACCCTGCTGTCCAGTCATCTCCTTTTTATGTTCAGGGACAGACAGCTTCATTCACCTCTCCTGGCCCTTTACAGTTTACTCTAAGGCAGCAGTATAAACCAATTTATCTTCTGTTACAGACATGTCCCAGTCACAAACCCCACTGGTGTTTTAGTCTTGTCTCTTGCTCTCTCCTAAAGCTCTGGTCCCCTGGATCACCTTGGCTAGTTACAAGTGAGTTAGTTTAAATCAGAGACCAGCAAACTTTTTTGGTAAAGAACCAGATAGTAAATACTTTAGACTTTGTAGGTCACATACAATCTCTGTCACATATTCTTTTTTGTTTTTATTATACAACCCTTTAAAAATGTAAAAACCTTTCTTAGCTCAGGCTGTATGCTTAAATTAACCCTCCTTTCTTATCTATTAAGCCCCTGAGCCAGTACTTTTCCCTACCTGCTGATGCACACTAAGTAATTGCAAACAAAGTTAACTTTTTTTAAAAAACAGTTTTATTGAGATATAATTTACTGGTTTGAAGTGTGCAACTCAATGGTTTTTAGTATGTTTGCACAGTTACACAACCATTTCCACAATATCTGCTCTAATTTTAGAACATTTTCATCACTCTGAAGCTAACAGTTTTACAGCCTTGAGGTATAATTTATATGCAATAAAGTTCACCATTTTTGAGTAGTTTGAATTTTATTAATAAAGCTAATTTTAATATTAGCCAAAGGCAAATATTCTTTTTCTATTTCAAAATATTAAGGGAGTACAAATGTTTTTGTTACATGGCTTGAGTCAGGGATATAAATGTGCCCATCACCCAGATAGTGTTTATTATACCTGTTAGGTGGGCTTTTGCCCGTCCCCTCCTCCCCTCTTCCCCCCTGCTTGATTTCCAGTGACTTTTACTTCCCTCTGTGCACTTGTGTGCCCATTGGTTAGTTCCAATTTGTTAGAGGGTACGCGTGGTGTTTGTTTTTCCATTCTTTAGATACTTTGCTTAGGATGATGGTCTCCAATTATTTACAAATTGCTGCAAAAGGCATTAATTCATCCTTTTTTATAGCCGAGTAGTCTTCCACGGTGTGTGTTTATACACACCACATTTTGTTAATGCACTCATGAATTGATGGGCACTTGGGTTGATTCCAGATCTTTGCAATTGTGAACTGTGCTGCAATAAACATTCGAGTGCAGGTGTCTTTTTGGTAAAATGACCTCTTTTCTTTTGGGTAGCTACCCAGTAGTGGGATTGCTGGATCAAATGGTAGGTCTACTTTTAGTTGGAAAATATTCTTAGTAATTTTTTTTTTATTGCATGCAATAAATCTCACTTGTAAACATTTTCTCCTGAGTGATTCCAAGGGAACCACTTTTCCCTTAAAACCAGTGAATCTAAAGCCCCTGGACCAGCAGCATCCATATCACCTAGGAACTTTGCTAGAAGTGGGGTCCATCTCAGGAGTAAGGCTCAGAAATTTGTGTTTTAACCAGCCTTCCAGGCGATTCCAATGAACACTAAAGTTTGAGAACCACTGCTCCAAGGTATATTCCTGCATGGAATTGTGGGCTGTGGGATTTGGGCATGTTCGACTTTATTGGGTACTACCAAACTACAGCTGACCTTTGAACAGCACAGGTTTGAACTGTGCAGGTCGCTTTATATGTGGATTTTTTTCAACCAAACATGGATCAACAATACATTATTTGTGGGATGCAAATGCAAAACCTGTCTATTCAGAGGGCTGGCTTTTTTTCTATGCGTGTTCCAACTGCGGGACTTGAGTATGCATGGATTTTGGTACACACGGGGGTCCTGGAACCAATCCCCCAAGTATATCAAGGGATGACTGTACTTTCAAACTGGTTATACTGTACTCATGTATAATTAATTAAGTAGCAGGACGTGAGAGTTCCTATTGTTCTATATCTTTGCCAACACTCTGGAATACGCAACTTAATTTTTTTTTTTTTTGGTCAATCTGATGGTGTAAAATGGTTATGATCTTAATTTGCATTTTTGCAATTACTGATGAATTTAAACATCTCATACATTCATATGTCATTTGAGTTTTGTGTTCTGTGATATGCTATAGTCCTTTGCCTATCAAAATAAATACAATTATGTAAAAACATACTCATACTGTGTTGAAATAATTGCACAATAAACCCAGAATTCCCAAGGTGAAAGAAACCCAGGGGGGAAAAAAAGAAAGCCAGTGGAAGAGTGTCAGGGCCCTAGGCAACTAAGGGACAGCCATCTATATGGTGGGAACAGCACAGCCTGAGCAAGGAAAGCAAGTAGTGTGGTGTGGTGGACTAACAGGGTATGTGGAGGAAAAGACACACGTAAGGCTAGGAGAAAGGTAGGAAGCAACTAGATGTATATATTTTCTTAATATGTTTGTTTAATATTTTACTGATTGTTGAGCATTTGGGTTATAACTAGTTTTGCTGGGTTATTTTTTTTCCTATTATAAATAAAGCTGATATAAACAGTATACACAGCTGCTTTTTTCTTTTAAGTTATTTTCTTAAAATAGTAAGTTTAAGCTTAAATTGCTAGATTAAAGGAAAGGAGGCATGGTTAGTTTCATAGTTTCTTTACCCTCCATTAGTCATTAGAGAAATGCAAATCAGAGGCCGGCGCAGTGGCTCACGCCTGTAATCCTAGCACTCTGGGAGGCCGAGGCGGGCGGATTGTTTGAGCTCAGGAGTTCGAGACCAGCCTGAGCGAGAGCGAGACCCCGCCTCTACTAAAAATTAGAAAGAAATTAATCGGCCAACTAAAAATATATAGAAAAAATTAGCCGGGCATGGTGGCTCATGCCTGTAGTCCCAGCTACTTGGGAGGCTGAGGCAGTAGGATCACTTGAGCCCAGGAGTTTGAGGTTGCTGTGAGCTAGGCTGACGCCACGGCACTCACTCTAGCCCTGGCAAAAAGAGTGAGACTCTGTCTCAAGAAATGCAAATCAAAACCATAATGAGATACCACTTCATATCCACTAGGATGGCTGTAATTAAAAAGACAGATAATAAGCATTTCAAAGATGTAGAGATATTGGAATCCTCATACGCTGCTGGTGGGAATATAAAATGGTGCAGCCAATTTGGAAAAGTTTGGCAATTATTCAAAAAGTTAAACATGGAATTACCATATGACCCAACTATTCCACTCCTGGATATAGGCCTAAGATGAATGAAAACATATGTCCACACAAAAACCTGTACAAAAATGTTCATAGGAGTATTATTCATAATAGCCAAGAGGTGGAAACAACCCAAATGTGCATCGAGATGAATGAACAACTATAGTGTACTCATACAAAGGAATGTGTATTATTTGACCACAAAAAGGATTATGGTGAAAGGAAAGATGCTACAACATGGATGAACTTCGAAAACATCCTGCTAAGTGAAAGAAGCCAGTCACGAAAGACCACATATTGTATGATCCCATTTATGTGAAACGTGCAGAATAGGCAAATCCATAGAGACAGAAAGTAGATTAATGGTTGCCAGGGCTAAGTGGGGGAGTGAGGAGTCACTGCTAATGGGGTTTCTTTTAGGGGTAAAGAAAATGTTCTAAAATTAGACTGTGATATGGTTGTACATCCCTGTGAATATACTACAAATCATTGAATGGTACACTTTAAATGGGTGAATTGTATGACATGTGAACTATGTATCAATAAACCTGTTTTGTAAACAAAAAAATAAAAGAAAAGATTACTCCCCAGAAAAGTTTTGCTTTTTTATCATCAGCAATATTTTCTCTCCCCCCACACACATAACCTCTTTGAGTTTATTATTTTTGTTAAATTTAATAGATATGAACTGATACCCAAAGTTTCTTTAATTAAATTGGAATCTCCCCAATAGAATATAATCTCTACCATGACAGGAATTTTTCCTGTTTTTGTTTACTGCTATATCCCTGGAACATTGCCTGGCAAATAAAAGGTACTCAGTAAAATTTGTTGAATAAATACATTTTGATATTTTTGATTACTAAGTAAACATTTTTTTCCTTTTAATGTTTTAATTTCATAATACTTTTAAACTAATTTTTCTTCCTAGCTTCAAATTCTTTTCGGAAAGAGGCCGTGTACTGAATTAATGGTACTTCCTATGGTGAGTGATCTAGTTCAAGTCCTTTGACCTTATATGTTTTTACTTCCTTCTGAAATTCATCATAACAGTAGTTTGCAAATGTTTGAGCATGAGGACCCCCTTTCAAACTGATATCTGCATAATAATTGTACTTTTTGTATTCATGGGTAGAACAGCTGCATAGTGACAAGAAACCATTTATATTTTAGTAATTACCACAGTATCTTCAGAAATTTGTAAAAGTGAGGTGCCTGCTATATGAGACATACACTTATTCATTCTGTAGTCTGTGCATGGTGGCTCTATGATTATTCACGAACCCATGGCATTAATTTTAAAAGGCACCAGGGGTTTGGGGCCAGTAAGTTGGTAACTACTTAATTATAGTATCAGAACTGAGGAGGACTACTGAGATGTACATAATAGCTAGTGTAGAAGATCATCCCCTAATTACATATATTTAAAATTCATTTCCTAAAGCTATCAGTTTCTTTTAAAGACTGAAGAATATTTGAAAAATCAAGTTTAGAAATGCCTTTTAAAATTTACTTATTTGACATTTGTTTTAGCTAAAAATCAGAAGCAAACTAAATGTCTAATAATGCTTAATTAGATTTGGGGTATATTTACTTGGTGGAAAGTCAGGCGGCAACTGAATATTATAATTAGGAATTATAATTCTTATAATCCAACAATTTGAAAAGTAAGATATACTATCATGTATTCATAAACATTTTGACTGTGATTACATGAAGTGTTTCTGTACATGATGAAAGATGGGAACGTAGTAGTGATTGTGTTCAGATAGAGGAATTCTGGGTAATTTTTTTCTCTTTTTGGAAGACTTATTTGGCAGTTGCTGTGTGCCAGACACCAAAAAGCTCTTTTCATGACTTAACTCGGGGGTCGTCAAACTATGGTACATTTGGCTCGACAGGCCTATTTTTATATGGCCCTTGAACTAAAAATAGCTTTTACATTTTTAAAAAATTAATTTTAACAATATAGTGTATTTAACCCAATATACCCAAAATACTATTTCAACATGTAATCAATATTAGAAATATACTAATGAAATATCTTACCTTCTTTTTTGTATCAATTCTTTGAAACTGACATGTATTTTATACTTACAGCACATCTCAATGCCGTCTAGCCGTGATTTCGCATTTTTGAAGAGTTCTTTAAAAAGAGAAGAAACAGATATAATAGAAACGTTATATGGCCTGCAAAACCTAAAATAGTTACTATTTGGCCCTTTACAGAAAAAGTTTTCTGATCCCCGATTTAATTCATTTTATCCTGACAACATTCCGATAAGGGTGGTGTTATTATTATCATTCCCACTTTATAGATGAGGAAACTGCAGCACAGAGGGGTTAAGTAACTTTTTCTTGGTGGCATTCACTGTGTTTTAGAGCAAATTGCAGGCTCTTTCTACAGATTTGCTAATACTGTGTTTCTTTGCAGTGTAAAAAGTGGATAGTGGCTCACGTGTCAAAGGATGGTACGGTCACAATTTAGATCCCCCAGGTGGAAACAGAGGTGAGCAGTTCTTAGTTAGCAGAGTACGCTTGGATTTGGGATGTGCTGTGGCTTTCAAATTCACCAGTGCTGGTAAAAACTTATTTTAATACGTTCATAGGACCCGGTTATTCACAGTAGGTGCTCTATCATGGCAGAGGTTGTGTATCTAGATTCTAGGAGCTGACAGCTTTATTTAATTACAGCTGGCAGCTAGAATTAATCCGTAATAAAAAAAGAAATGCAATGACTACAGCAAGGGAAAGTGAGAAACATCTTTGAGAGTGTTACATTTTTTGAGTTAGTGAGTACTTTACAATTCTTTAGTGTGTATTTCATGTTATATTTTTTTTATAATCAGATGAGATCAGGCACGTTCAGGGCGGTATGGCTGTAGTCAATAATAATCAATATATTCAAAGAAATTTGGAAATAGAAAATAGAGAGTTTCCTGTCCCTCCTTCTTCATGGCAGAATAGTGGAGTTTTGAATAGTTTGATTGTAGTTCAACTCTTTTCCTGCTTGGTAGTATCAATAGTATATATAATTAGATTGCAATAATTTAACTAGTCTTCATTGTACACCTGCTACAGCCAGGTGCTGGGGCTACAAAGGCAAACATGCCGTCTTCCATGGCCTCAGCAAGCATACAGGCTGGCTGGGGAGACTGACACCGTAGCCAACTATGATACAGTGGGAAAAATCCTTCGCTACTGAGTGGGACAGAGTATTCTGGATCTGTGGGGGGTGGGGAACAATTCTACTTTTATGGAGGGGAAAGTGGGATACTAAAGTTTTCAAAAAGAGATAAAAAAATTTTAACCGGCCATTTAAGAATAGGTAGAATTTCTAAAGGGAGAAAGAGTGAAGAAAATTATTCCATTTAAGGAGGAGAATAGGAGCAAAGGCACAGAGCTATAAATGCAACTAGAATGTTCTAGGACTTTAAAAAGGACCATAATATTGTACACAAAAGGCAGACCAAGATTTCTCATGTTAATGTAACTTGGCCATTGTGCATGTTCATTTTGGTTATGCATTGACTAATCAATCATTTCTTCAACAGTTTTCATTTTGTAAAATTCACAAGACCAAGTTGTAATGGAACTTTAGAAAGAAAAGGGAATGTGAAAAAGCAAATGCGTTTAGCATGAAGGATATTGGAGAGGCTGTTTTGTGATAACACAAAAGGCCCTGGTGAGGGGCATAGGAGACCCTGCCAAGCTTCGTGCCTGATTTCCGGATTCCTTCTCAGGTTTCTTTGTCAAGAACTCTAAAGGGTCTGATATTTTACCCTACTTGCAAACTAGCACATTAGCTGCCATAGGGCACTCCTGGGTCAGAGACAAAAGCCTTTATTACTCAGAGTATGGCAGGCAGCTTGAGCTTGTGTTCCTGTTGTTGCCCTTATCCTTTAGGTCCCCTGAGGGCCAGTGCTGCAGAATGGCTGGCCGGGTGGGTGCTGCAGGTTATGACACAGGCAGTGGGGTTGTGACACAGGTGAGGAACCTGAGTCCCTTATCAGGAGCTGCAAACAAACCCACCCAGCTTTTGCCTTGGAGGAGACCTTATCATATTATCCTAGCCAGCAAACAAGTGGGCCCTTTATCCCTGAGGGAAACCCTGTCTTTATCTTCCAAGGCTGTTTGCACTGGAACAAAAGCTGTCAGCACCCCTAGCAGAACTCAAGAGACTGTGGAGAATTGTCTCCCAACAGACTCCTTGAGTCTCTTTTGGCCCTTTAGGAGAACTGAAAACAATAGTAACCAATCCAGCAACCTTCTGCAGAAGAAAGGGACACTGTGCAATAAAACATACGATGTAATATCAAAGCAATATTTAATGTGAAGTAACGATTAAGGTAAGACATTGGATATTTCATCCAATCTGGAAGCCCTCTGCCTCTGGTTGCCAGCTTTTCTAGCAGTGAAAGAGGTGAAATCTTCCAGGAAGTCCTCAAAGGCTCCAGCTGCTTCCTCCTGTGATGACATGTAGATAGCTGGGTGGCAGAGTTCCTGCTTCAGCTAGGTAATACTTGCCGGTGGTCTAGCTTGGTGACTCCAGAGGGCATTGTCGTCAAGTCTAGTACATAAGTCCCAGCAGACACATGAGGAAGATAGGTCTGCCTCCTTTCTTACAGGAAGGATGCAGGCTTATCATTGAAAGGAAAGGGATTCACTCATGGTTGCTGCAACTCTGTGTCAGCTTCTGAGAGGGGACAATAGCAAAAGCACAAGGGTAGCTTCTTCATTGATTAGAAGACACTAAAGCCTCGGGGAGGAGATTGGGAAATTGGGCAGGTCAGAAGGGGGGACAGGTCTCCAAGTGCAAAATTGAACTTTATTGTGTTCCAGGTAGTGTCGCTCCTCTCGCTTATCTTAAGTCAGGCAACCCAGACTGGCTTCCCTGGATACAGGAGCCTTCCTCCTTAGTGGTAATACAAGGCTCAATGTTGGCAATGCCGAGGTACAGAAAAGGCGTGTGGTTTGGGAGAGTACTATAGTTGCATTAAAGCATACCTTCTCCTCTGTTTGAACAGCACAGCTTTCATTTGATACGTAAGGGAAGAGGTCTGAGAAAGAAAAGCAACTTATCTATGTTAGAACCATTTATGGAGGAACTAAGCATGAGATTCAAGTCTTTTTTTTTTTTTTTCTTTTTTTGAGACACAGTCTTGCTCTGTTGCCTGGGCTATGGCTCACTGCAGCCTCAAACTCCTGGGTTCAAGTGATCCTCCCTCCTCAGCCTCCCGAGTAGCTGGGACTATATGTGTGTATCACCGTGCCCAGCTAATTTTTACATTTTTTATAGAGATGGAGTCTTGCTATTTTGCTCAGGCTGGTCTCGAACTCCTGGCCTCAAGCAATGCTCCCACCTCAGCCTCCCAAAGTGCTGGGATTACAGTTGTGAGCCACTGCTCCTGGCTGAGATTCAAGTCTTAAGAGCCTCTTCTTCCCCCTCTCTCTCCCGGTTAAGTATATATGTTTTGCTCCTTGATACAGCCTTGGTAGACAAAATAGACAATCAATGAGAGAAACTCTGGGGCCAGTCTTGGGTCTGAGTTTGGGTTGTAACATCATTAAATCTTAGAATCTAGTTTATTTTCGGAAGTCATGTTCAGTTTTCCAAACGCTCTCCTACACATTTATTTGTGTGAATCTAGCTTCTCTGCTTGTTCCTTACCTGACCATTGAACCTGATGTAAGCTTTTGCTGACTGCCCTTTCTAAGTCACGGCATCCCCTTTTGTTAGAACTTTGCTGTCAGCAATCTTCCAAAATGGATCCTGCTGTATACCTAAGCTGGTCTTCCTATAGGACAGGTGTGCTGAGCTCATTTTGCTAAGCTCAGGGAATATATTAGTGCAGGGGATACATTAGTTCAGATGGAAAGAAAATGCTTGTTGAACTGGGCATTACCGTAATCAGACCCTCCAATGTACAATTTAAAATGCATATATAGCAAATTGATGAATTTAGTTTGAGTGAAAGAAGCAGTAGAATTCTAGGAAAAGCAAGTGTTTTAGGTAGGTCATATTAAGACAATCTTAGTTTATTGTCTTTAAATGGATTAAACTTTTCTTTGTTTGCTACATAGGTCTTTATCACCAGTACCTAGAAATTCTGAATACTACAAGCAAAAGCATTCTCATGGGCATTATGGCTGTGAATATAGGAAGGATCCCAAAAGACCTGTCACTTGGAGAATGGACAGTGAGAAACATGGACAGAGTAAACCAAGGATTCCCACTCATGGAAATATGTATTACCGATCTTATGAAAATAGATCACCTTCCCCAAACATGAGAAGAAGCTCTGTAGAAAATTTTTATATGTATAAGCCTCACCGAGGATATTCGCCTGAAAGAGGGGATGGTAACAGATATCAGTATATGCCCAAATATTCAGAGGGTATACCGTACAAAGAGCATGAGAGGCATTGTTATCCCCAGAAAACTCAAGAAAGGTATATTCCTGATGACCACAGAGTTAGAGGAAGTGGAAAAGGAGAGAAACCACCTCAGAGGTCAATAGCAGATTCTTTTAGATTTGAAGGACAGTGGCATGAAGATGAGTTGAGGCATGAGATGCTACAAGAAGAACAATATTCCCAGTCACCTAGAAGAGGCTTTGAAGACTTTGAGACAAGGAGCTCTTTTCAGAAGAGGTATAGAAACACATTAAACCTGGGTAATTTGGTATAAAAAGCCTCAAGTGAAAAAGTCTGTTTACTTTATGGTCGAAGATAACCACCTTGAAAAGCTTTTGTCTAAAAAGATAAAAAATATTGTAATTTAGTTGTGGTAGTAGTGAATTATTTCTTTTTAGAGTAAATCATGTTGATGGCTAGAATATAAAAAAAGATGGTATTTTCCTCTATGAATTGTCTTGAGGGACAATAGGTTAATTTGCCACTGCGTTGTGCATTTAAAGCCATGCTGCCCAACATTCTACACATATAAATTCTCACTTTCTTCTCTCTAGTGTAAGTATTAACTGCTTTATGTCAACACAGGTATCCCGAGGATCGTGATTTCAGAAAATATGGACACACATCAAAAAGACCTAAAGATGTGGAGAGGTATGAAAACAGAGAATCTGCCAGGAACCCAAAGTGGAGGCCCGAGCATTCTCTTCCACCTTACCAAGAGAAGAAAGACCAGTGGAACCTTGGACCTCAAACTCATCGACATGCTGAGAGGGAACACCCAGAGACCAGTTCAGCAACCAAAGTATCCTATGACTATGGCCACAAACGTCATAAGCCCTCAGATGGGGACCAGGACTTTTCTGATGGGAGAATTCAGAAGTACTCTAAGGAAGAAGATAGAAAATACAGTTCTCAAAAAGGCCCTGTAAACAGGGAATTAGATTGTTTTAATGTTGGAAGAGGGAGAGGAACTCAAGATGGGCAATTCAAAGAACTTTTGAAACCGTCTAAGAAAGACTGCATTGCCTGTACTCATTCAAATAGAAATGATGTTGATTTGAGGCCCTGTAATGACAGATTGCAGGAAAAAATAAAGAAAGAAGGGGATTACAGAAAAGAGAGCTACTCTTCCAGTAACCAACTGGATAAAAGTCAAAAACGTTCTGATGTGAAACCCTCGTCTGTCAGTCCTAGGAAGAAATCACTTACAGTTAAAGTAGATACTAGGAAAACAGCAAATATATTCAGGTATTATCTTTGTTTTTTCTTTATTATATTTAATAAGTTTCTGCCATCTTTATTTGCAGCTTCAAAAATGGAATTAATAGTGTGTTTAGAGTGCATTAAGGGGAAGGGATTGCCTAGATTTTCCCCCAAAAGCCCTGTAATGAGAGTGTTTCCTGTGACTAGTTAGTTATATGGGATGATTCATGTCTCCTTGTTTCCACATCCTAGCTCCAGATGCTTCTTGGGTACAGGGCATTCCATGGAGTTGTTTCTTCTTCATGAGTTCACTTGTTTTTGTGCTGCCAGATTTTTCTTATCCAGGGATTGGCTGGGTGGAGTTCAAGAAGACCTAGTCCTTGCTCAGTTTCTCAGAGCCTGTGTTCCCTGTAGCCTGAAATTCAGAGAAGTTTTGAGCTGGAAGGGACCTTAGCAGGCCCTGATTTTATAGAGGAGGAAAGTGAGGCCCTGAGAGATGAAGTGACTTGTCTAAGTCACAGTGGCTGGGGCTCAAATCCACTTGTCCCCTTGTGACTCAAGGAGATGGGTGACTTAATGTGGTTTTGGCTACCATCTCAAAATGACTGGGGCTCAACCGACTGGATTCTTCCAGGTAGAGGAAATTAGACTATCATGTGGGAAGATGCCTATTTATAAGACATTTGCTTTAGCTCTTACTGATTCTTAAAAAAAACAGACTACTATTATAATAGATTATATTCTCTTATAGCAGGCTCACATGCTTTGCTCCATTATGAATATTACCTCTGTTTCTGGATCCTGACAATAAGACACTACAGTTGGTTATGTCAGCTAAATCTGTTCATTAACTTAATACACCACCAGCATGTGAATGAAAAAGTGATGGACCATGTTGATTTGGTACATTTATACTCACAGTCCACTCTTATTTGTATTTGAATTAAAAACCAGAGAATGGGAGAGGGGGAAGGAGGTAAACCCACAAGTCCTTTTTTTAAAGAAAAATGGTTTTTTGTTCTTTTCTTAAATTTAGACATAGTAGTCCCCCACCTCATATTTTCCTTACATTCATCACACTTACAGAAAATATTTTAAAATATACATATATATTTATATGTGAACAGAAAGCATTTATAAGTATGACTATATTACAGAAAGTTGGAGAAATAAAGGAGAAAAGTCATCTATAACCCTACTACCACATTTCTATGTATATGTATATCATGTACATACATATACACTTTTCTATGTACATGTATATTACACATGGCTGCCATAATATCATTAATAATTTTGTATCTTTTTTCATATGCCTTAAATAATTTTGTGCTATTAGATCGCCTATTAGTTCTTAAGAGCACACAGGCTGTTGTAAGCATCAAGTTTGTTACCTTAAACTTTTTTTCTTTCCTATATTGTATTATGAAAATATTCAAACATACAGAAAAGTTGAAAGAACTGTACAGTGAACACCTATATACCCACCACCTAGAATCTTCAATTAAGAGTTTACTTTCATAGTCACGTGTCTGTCTATTCATCTATCCTTTTATCTTGTTTTTTTGATATATTTCAAAGTATGTTGCAAACATCTGTACACTCCCTTTTGTACTTTAGTACTTAATTTCCTTATAGTTCCTCTTTTTTCTTTTGAGGTAATATTACATACAATCAAATGTACCAAAATCTTAAACTTTTTATTTTATTTTATTTTTTTTAAGAGACAGGGTCTTGCTCTGTCACCCAGACTAAGGTGCAGTGGCACGATCAGAACTCATTGTAACCTTGAATTCCTGGGCACAGGCGATTCTCCTGCCTTAACCTCTTGAGTAGC
>RJWJ010002553.1:52115-99330 GCA_004363605.1 Indri indri
TTTTTTTTTTTTTTTGAGACAGAGGCTCACTCTGTCTCACCAGGTAGAGTGCAGTGGCATCATCATAGCTCACTGCAACCTCCAGCTCCTGAGCTCAAGCGATCCTCCTACCTCAGCCTCCCAAGTAGCTGGGACTACAGGCATGCGCCATCATGCCCAGCTAATTTTTTCTATTTTTAGTAGAGATGGGGTTTCACTCTTGCTCAGGCTGGTGTCAAACTCCTGAGCTCAAGCAATCCTCCTGCCTTTGCCTCCCAGAGTGCTAGGATTACAGGCATGAGCCACCATGCCTGGCTGATGTGTTTTATATTTAAAAGAAAACTAATAAATGGTAGTACCTTTAAAGAATGCTAGAAATAGCAATTTTGAAGGGTTTTATTTTAATAGACCTCATTAGAGATACCGAACAGTTAATTTTATAATTCGATATGAGAAATGGAAGCCTGATCTTTATCATGTGTCACAAAAATGAGCTGCTCAAAATTAGAGCTGCTGCATCTTTTGTTTTGAACTTACAAACTGTAATTTTGTGGAATCTCATGACCTGTCAGTGGGATCTGGCAGCATATGTTTGAATGCCTGACTGGGGCCTGCAGGATGGCTTGTGTAATAAATGAACCTCCACTGCACATCTTCTCTATTCAGAGACCTGAGGAATAAATAACTGAACAAATATGTGCATCTTTTCAGTATGATAAAGCATCATAGTCAGTAAAATCCTTATTGATGAATGAGTTAGGGAAGAGTTTGGTGGGTCGAATTATGTGTGGACTGATAAAGTACCCATAAAACAAAAGTGGTTAATGCCCTCCATAGAATTATGTTTTCAACTAGTAGCATAAATTAGATTTTTCTCTCCTAGAAAAGATTCAAATAGTCATAGAGTGCAGAGAGAATTTTATTTGCTGGTTAAAACCTAGAGAGTTTGTCTACTTTTTTTTGGAAAGACTAAGATGATTAATTTTGAGCATTTATTTGCTTTCTTAACTTTGGTCAAGTATTGCTATTTGTTCTTCCAGTTATAAGTATGGTTGAAAACACAAGATTATTGCCTAGTGATTTTTCTAGATTCCGGTTTGTATCTCGAACAGTGGTAAGTAGACGCTTGAATGTTCACTGCATAGTTAACACTTCCTTTAACAAAGACTGTATTCTAGTGACCCACTCTGTCAGAAACTTCATTATCAGAAGTTACATGTGAATCATATGTTTCAGAATGTAAGTTTGGGAATCACAATATGAAAATTTCTATTAAGGTTGTTATGTACCCAAAACATGAACTGTTGTATACATCTGGAAGTCCTGGGGCGATGAATGGAGGTGTTGGTTTAATGTTGGGCTGAGCAGGTGAGGGGCTGACGCTTGGCCAGGCCAGGAAGGAATGGGTAAAGGAGGAAGCAGGAGGGAGGAGGCAGTACTAGTTTCTGGTGTGAGCTGCTGCTGATGGACCTGGGGCTCCTTTGATCTTCTGGGATGTTGATACTAGACACCTGGGATGTGGGGACGGTCAGCTGTCAGAGTTGATGGTGGACTGAGTACATTGGCCACATTTGTATCTAATCCTTTATTTCTCACTGAAGACATATTTCTCATATGCATTTTTTAAATAAAAAATTAATGGAGGGAATGTTCCCTTTCATTTATATTTTTCACCCTAGCTTCTCTTAGTGTGTCTTAGGGAGCCTTGTATAGGGACTCTGTTGGCAGTCGGGGTGCATAGGTTTTTGTCTTCCTGTGGGCCACTGAGCAGCTCTGTGATGTTGGGCGGGTCACCTGGCTATACCCTTTTGGGTCCAAATTAACCCGCAGTTCCTCCTGGCTCCACGAGTCTGCTTGGATTGGCTGTGTGTTGGTAACTGTTGAAGCTGAGTTGACAGGCACATGGAGGCCATGTATTTGAGATTTTATATTATTAAAAAGTTAAATATTTTAAATTTAAATTGGTCTAAATAAAAAATTTAAAATAAAAAGTAAGCCAATAAAGTAAAAAACCAAAATTAAATTGGCCTGAATTAAAATGTTGAAGTCCATCATCTCTTAGGCTGAAACACTCATTTCAAATTGACCAAGTCACTTTCCATTCATCATTTATTCATTCAGTGGATATCTTCTTGAGGACCTACCCTATGTGAGATAGTCTGTTAGGGTACCCTGAGACTATAGAGCCACATGAGATTAGATTTCTTCTCCTTTGATTTTATTGACACATAGGGCAGCGTTGGTAACACCATCGTGGCAAGAGTGATGTGTGAGGTGGGGTGCGACTCAGCAGCCAGCAGATTTGGGGAAGGTGTCGTGCAGGAGTTGACATGTCAGCTAGGCTTTGGAGGCTGGTATGCTTTAGACACATGGAGATGAGGTAAAGAAAATTTTATAGTTACAGGTTAGCAGTGGCAGAAAAACATACACGGGAACTTTGAACCATGTGGTCGTGAGCGGTCAGTGAAAAGGAATAGAGAGGGAAAGGAGAATGGGAAGATAAGAAGGCCCCGGCTGCCAGCCTGACTTGACATTATTAGCCGGTAGGAGAGGGCGGGCGGCCCGGCTCTGGCTGCCAGAAGGTTGCTGTCTAGGAGGTGGATTGGGTGGGTGTTGGGGCTCGCAAGGCCCATCAGAGGACTTTTGTGAAAAAGTAATAAGAAGCTGAATTAGGGGAGTAGTAGTCTCCCTGACCCTTTTCCTTCAACTCCACAATTTCCAAGTGTGTTCTTAGAAAGACAGGAGCAAATACTATACAGTTATGCGCCACTTAACGACGGGGATATGTTCTGAGAAATATGTCATTAGGTGATACTGTCATCATGGGAACAGCATAGAGTGCCCTTACACGAACCTAGATGGTTCAGCCTGCTACACCCCTAGGCTATTTTTATGAAGTCAGAGAGGTTCTTATGTTTGATATCAGCTTTTAAAATGTGGTAGTATTTCAAGATAGTATAATCTTGCTGAATTTACAATGTTTTTGGCCATTTGGGCGTAGAAAATAATCTGATTGATTATTTTTTGCACAGTGTCTTTAACTCCTTGTATTTTTTGAAGAAAAATTGTCTCACTTAAAATTTTGAGGGTTTTATTATTAAAGTGGCAAATATTTAATGACCTCTGATTTAAAGAACTCAGAGCCTATATCTGTAGCTATTTTCTGCTACCTGTTATTGTACATGTTTCATGGCATATAATTTAGTGCCTTAATTATAAGAAAAGATAAATATCTTTTTAGTTTTATAGCTATTTTAATTTTTAATAAGTTATTTTCTCAGAAAAATAGTTTCAAATTTAGTTAAACATTTGCAAATTATTCTAGGGTTGCTGCTAACTATTCCACAGAGAGACAGATGTCATATGATTTGGTTGCTGTTGGCAGGAAAAGTGAGAACTTTCATCCACTGTTTGAACATCTTGATTCAACTCAGAATACCGAAAAGGAACCTACAAGAGAATTTGCTCAGGAAATCATAGCAATAATCCATCAAATTAAAGGTTGGTATATTTTGCACACACATTAGGGATAACACAGAAATTATATGTTGACTTTTCATGAGATACAGGTAAACACCTGTGATATAGTTTAATAGTAATTAATATTATAAGTTAGATCGTGAATTAGAAAGTCTTTTGGAGAGAGTATCAGGCATTTATTCAAGCCTAGTTGTTCTCTATATGTAGTTCCAATAACCTTGTGCTTCAACTGTTAGCAGGTTAGAAATCACAAGTTAGAAAGGGAGAGCGGCAAGAAACAATAACTGATAGCCTAACTGGGAGGAAGAAGCAACAAAAAACAGATAGGAAACTCAAGAAATCCAGAAACCTAGATCATTTTCTGAGATTCTTAAAGCCCCCTGAGGGCATTACTTGGACTTTGCGCCTTACGGATTATGTTGAATGATCATGATCGATGAAAGAGTCCAGTTTGCTTTGGCATTCTTCATCACTGGGAGTTGCATAATAAATACTTTAAAGATAGGCTTTAAATTGTTTTATTTTGCTTTTGCTTCTGGCAAATTCCCATTAATTGGAAAATTCAGTGATGTAGAACAACTTTCCTCAGTGATGCTGCATAAATAAGGCAATTGTGTGTATTATAAGCTGGAGGCCTTCAATAATTTGAAAATTATTTTATACTTCTTACTAGATAATTGCATTAATCTTTCTTACCTTCATAAAACATATTTTGAGAATGAATTATTTTCTCCGTGTCCCTCAGACTTAGGCATATATTTACTTTAAAGCATGCAGTTTGTCTGAAACAGATCACACTCTCAGCTGCAGCCTCTCTCACCCACAGGAGTGAGATTTTTGGCAGAAATGGAGCTGGTATTGCAGAAAAATCCAGGAGATTGTCTCAGAACAGGAACAGTAAATTAGGGGAAAAGATTGCTTAAGTAGCATTCTGATGGGTCAAGTGTATTCTCTTTATATCCTATTAAAAGCCTATAGCATAGCTGATTTTGGGATGTTGTCATGAACTTCTCTTACTGTTAATCACAGTAAAGTGGCACTCAAAGTCTTCTGTGATATGTAAATAGAACATTTGGCATTTGTTCAGAATTGTTTTGATGTTTCAGGCTTAGTTTTTGGAGTTAATTTTTATTCTCATTCAACTATAGAGCTCTGTGCCATCTTTACTTCCCAGATATAGTAAGGTCTTAACCTTGGAGAAGAAAGGTCTTCACTTTGAGAGAGGCTGTCTTTTCCCCAGGACAAGTAAGCAGGCATGTCATATAGGAAGAAATTCCTTGGATTCATAAATCAGGTGTTTTTACTCTTGCTTAGGCTTGGGAAAGCACGCGAGCACTACAAATTAATCTGCAAAATAAGTTTAGGTCCTCCAGCCCCCATATTTTCAAGAGAAAAATGGTTGGATGTTTTTTAAAGAGTCCCTTCTTCCTGTGTTTATATATAATCTTTTAAGTGGAATCAGTTTTACATTGAGATAAAACTATTTGTTTCCTTTTTCAGCAAATTGTTTTCCATCACCTGGCATTACTCTACATGAGCGTTTTTCAACAATGCAAGATATACACAATGCAGATATAAATGAAATTAAGTTGAATTCAGATCCAGACATTAACAGGTAATGATTGATTACTGTGTTCCCATTTAGCTCATGAGAATAAACCTCAGAACAGACTTGGGAAGGTGCTTGTTTCCTGAGCCTGCTCACTTGGTCTCGCTGTAGACTCTTAAATTGCATTTCCTACATAAAAGTAGGACTAACCCAAGCAGGTATTGGGCCAGTGCACTTTGATAGAATAAAGTTGCATTGAAGCCATTGACTAACATTGTTTAAATATGTAGGACTTTGAAAATACTTACCTACCTAACTTTGATTCTGCTGTCTATAGTAATTGCCTACTGAAGTTATCACTGGAAGAATGAAAGACAGTTGTCAAGCCATCGAAATCATGGGTTGTTTCATGTGGTCACAAATGGCTGTTCAGAGGGCAGCCATATGAAAACATGTGTCATCTTCTGCTGACACTTGTCTGAGCAGGTGGTGCACCCTATCTTCTGCGCTGTGTTGAATCAATATATAGTGCAATATATCACCAGAGTAAAGTTCCAGGTTGCACATACTAGTGATTTGAGAACCCCTAAAGCTTCCCTGTAATGTTGTTCATAGGATATATATTTCCTGGGAGATTGCCATATAGATGAAAAACTACCTAGCAAGTTTCTTTTGCTTTCTCCAAGATATACCAGCTTTATTTCATATTCCACTCTGTAGTAATAGAATCAAGGTATCAGTGTAAAATATAATTATTTAATTGTAATATGCCTTTATTATTTT
Source organism: Indri indri (assembly GCA_004363605.1). Taxonomy (NCBI): domain Eukaryota; kingdom Metazoa; phylum Chordata; class Mammalia; order Primates; family Indriidae; genus Indri; species Indri indri. The sequence goes on from RJWJ010002553.1 coordinate 57,907, forward strand.
AGGGGAGTAGATATGTCTTTGGCTGAGCTTCCCAGTAAACAAACCGTGTTACGTGAATTGGAAAAGGTAAGTGAATACAATTATTGATGAGAGATTATCTTATTGTTGGTATATTAATGGGAAAGGGGATTGCTAAGGAGTGAAAAAGGGAGTTAAAGTACATAAAGAAGGATTGAGACCCAGGAATCTGAAATTTAAAAAGTTCTCCAAGTGATTCTGATTATCGGCCAGGTTGGAGTAAGAATACTGACAAAAGACAAAAATATTCCCTAAGAGGGACAATCCCTAAGGATAACAGCTTTGTTTAATTATTCATTCCAAAACTCTACACTTTATGTAAAGCTTACAGAAAGTATGTTCGATACCTATTTTTTCAAAGCAGTCACATGGAATATATTTTTAAATTATACGTAGAATGAATGCAAAGGAGCTAAGTTTCATTTGATATTGCCCTTCTGTTTACTGTAGAATGTATGAAAGATTCTGTGGAATATGAACTAGCAAAATAAGGGAAATAATACTAAATTTCTTTATTGTCGTGTGTTGTGTGTAGTTCCCACCCAACACCTCCCCTCCCCCCTGCCATTTCTCTGCTAATTAGAAAGACTGTCTCAACTGGGGGGCGGGGGAGCAGGAAGAAAACTGGCTCTTGTTTTAGAAGAATTATATCAAGTTCTAAAAGAAGTGCTAATTTATTCATTGAGAATAAAGAGTTTTTGTAGAGGAGATATTTTAATACATTTCTGATAGAATATATAAATAATGTTTTACCTATGAAATGATTACAATTTTTATTGAATTTGTGGAGATCGGTTAATTTATTGAATAGATGATATTTTCAGAACATTTCTAATCATCAAAGTACTGTAATCAACTTACAGGAAATGTAAGGATTTAGAAAAAAATCTCCTATAATTCAACCATTTAACACAAGTTATTATTTGACCATCTTTTCTTGCAGTCTTACATCTTGTATTTTAAAATAGTCACTATCATAATAGATGCAATTTTGTATGCTTTTCTCTTTTGATTTAATCCATAATAGCATTCCATTTACGTAAAATCACTGAATTCCCCGTGACCTTTTATGATTGAGGCTTTTAAAATTTTAATTAACTTTTTTCGGCCGGGTGCGGCGGCTCACACCTGTAATCCCAGCCACTCTGGGAGGCCGAGGCGGGTGGATTGTTTGAGCTCAGGAGTTCGAGACCAGCCTGAGCAAGAGCGAGACCCCATCTCTACTATAAATAGAAAGAAATTAGCCAAACAACTAAAAATAGAAAAACATTAGGCGGGCATGGTGGCGTGTGCCTGTAGTCCCAGCTACTCGGGAGGCTAAAGCAGGAGGATCACTTGAGCCCAGGAGTTTGAGGTTGCTGTGAGCTAGGCTGACACCATGGCACTCTAGCCCAGGCAAGAGAGTGAGACTCTGTCTCAAAAAATAAAAATAAAAAATAAATAAAATTTTAATTAACTTTTTTCAATAAATGTTTTTTCCATGTTGACTTCCACAGTCTTTATTACCATAATTTAAATGGTTGTACATTATTCTTTGAGTTAAGTTTACTGTAATTTAATCATTCTTCCCTTCCCCTTAAAATTCTTTTCTACATTTGTTTCCATTTTTTGTTGTTTTAAATATAATATTTTGAATATATAAAGGTAGATAGCCTTTTCTTTGGGATAGAGTCCCAGAGGTGGGATTCCTGGTTCAACTTCAGGAACTTTTCTGACTGTGTATTGTCAATTATGTCTCAAAATATTTGTATCAGTTTGCACTACTATTAGCGGGATGAGTACAAGATAACATATTTAAGACTTTTAATTAAGGTTCTTGTTAGATATGGTCTTTGTGCAACTAACAGTAATGTGAATGGTTTGTCTTCTGTCAAAATTCCTCAGACTCTGGTCAAAATAATAGATCCAAATGACCTACGACATGACATTGAAAGAAGGAGAAAAGAACGATTACAGAATGAAGATGAGCACATTTTTCACATAGCTAGTGCTGCAGAGAGGTAATCAGTGGATGGAAAACATCCTGTTATCAGGGAGCTTTTGGTTTCAGCATATTTTTTCAATTTTTTGTGTGATGATAATTTTCATTTTAGTATAAGAGTTTGATCCTTCAAATCCATTTTATATGTTTAAGTGAAATCTATTAAAATGTTTCAGAATTGTCCAGTGATCTTTATATATGGTTTGATTTAAACAACAAAAATTGTGGGGTGGGTGAGTATTTGAGGTCTTCTTAATTCTAGAAAGGAGTATAACAACTTTTCGAATATTAGGAGTCAGGACCAGCAAATTTATGGACTATTTGGTTCAAGCTGATTGAAACTCTGATACATTCTGCCCTTTAGGTTCTGTCCACGAAATGGAGGCAGGTGCAGTAGTAAGTGCAGAGGAAACCTAAGTTTGAATCTCACCTCTGCCAGTTTACAAGCTGTCTGATCTCGGACAAATTTGCTTAGTCTCTGGAGTCTCTCCATCTATAAAATGATAAAACCAATTTATGATGTGGGATAGTATATATATTAAATGAGCTGGCACATATGAAGTACTGTAGTTATGTCATATATGGCAAATAGATCATCGGTAGATCCTTATTTTTCTTTCCTAACAGTGTACCTCTTTTTAGGGGCTTTGAGAAGTCTAGATTGGCCCTGGTTTATCTCTAGTTCAGAAAGCTACATGGAACTCGTGACAATTCTGGGACCCCATACGATTAGAGATATAATTGAATGGGACACAATTTGCAGTTCACCCAAGAATCCTTACACTATTTGGATCTCCCAGAAAGTGGGAATGTATGAATAGGAGGGATCAGCACTAATTGTTTTTCCATAATCCTTACTATCAAATTAATAAGATACTGTATTTGACTAGGCTTTTAAGCCAAGTCTGTGGCTAACTAGGTCTTAGTCAAAGTGCATAGCACTTATTTAAAACTGGACTTGACTCTGACAGTAAGTTTGAGACTAATTAAAAGATAGTGAAACTATGTGTTGAGACATACAAAATAATTGAAAGTAAAATAGTAAAAATACTGTCCCTTGCTAGGTGAAAGTCTCCAGTCTCCTAATATGATATGGTTAATGCATAGCATAACTGTGCTTCTTAATGACACAAGCTCTCTGTCATGTTTTCCTTGACTCAGCAAGTGTAAGAAACCTAGAATATTGAGACACAGGATTTTTAAAACAGATTTAAGATGAGCAGCATATTATAAAGACCATATAATGCTTCAGAATATATCCACAATTCATCCATGTAATAAAGAACACTTGTATCCCCAAATCTATTCAAATAAAAATAATAAATAAAAATAATTTTCCTATATAATGGAAAACAATATATATCTTTACCCTTTTAGATGATTAAGAACTTGAGCACTGGAGTTAGACCTGAGTTCAGTGCCTGGCTCTCAGACTCCTAGCTATGTGACTGACTTTGAGCAAGTTACTTAGTCTCTTTCCTCATCTGTAAAATAGGGATAAAAATTATTCTTACCTCACAGTGGTGGTTAAGATTAAGTAAAGTGATGAGTGTAAGGTAGAGCAGCTGGTCAGCATTCAGTATCATTTATGTTAGCTAGGAGGATGGTGTTGTAACGTGCGAAGATGTCTTTCTACAAGGTGTTTTTTGCTGGGTCTGTTGGACTATTTTATTTGTATTGGGTAGTTGGTGCAGCAAAGTGGAGCCAGGAAGATTTTTAAAAAGTGAGATATTACTTACCATAAAATTCATCCTTCAAAAGTAAACAGTTCATTAGTTTTTTGGTATATTCACGGAGTTCCAAAACATTTCCAATTCCAAAACATTTCATCACCTCAATAGGAAAAACTCTACCCATTAGCTGTCACTCCCCATTTATCCTTTCTCCCAGCCCCTGGCAACCACTATTCTACTTTTTGTCTCTGTGGATTTGCCTATTCTTGACATTTTATATGGATGAAATCATATAATATGTGGCCTTTTGTGACTGATTTCTTTCATATAGCATACTGTTTTCAACATTCATCCACATTGTAGCATGAGGATTCTTATTATGGCTGAATAATATTCCATTGTGTGGATATACCATATTTTGTTTATCTGCTTACTAGTTGATGAACATTTGGGTTGTTTCCAATTTTTGTCTATTGTGAATAATGGTGCTATGAACATTTGTGTGCAAGTTTTTTGTGTGGACATATGTTTTCATTTCTCTTTGGTATGTACCTAGCTGTGGAATTGATGAATTGGATGGTAACTCTATATTTAACTTTTGAGGCTCTGCCAGACTATTTTCCAAAGTGACTGCACTATTTTACATTCCCACCAGCAATGTGTCAAAGGTCCAATTTCTCCACATCCTAGAAATTCACTTTATCAAAATTGACCTCATTGTATTTTTACATAAACGTTTTAAATCAAGTCAGTGTATAGTTTCCATAGAAACTCAGAAGAATTGAAACACGATGAAATCATGAATCATAGGATGTTGTGATTTCTCACCTGTGTGGTTTTCCCTTAAAAAGTTGTGTAGCTCAGTTCGTATTTGTTGAATGAATGAATGAATGAATGAAGACTTTCCAAAGGAGTAAACAGGACAGAGGATACTTAAATAGTCTTGCATTTGATCTGGATCACTATCCCCTGATGCCTTAGGAGCTTTCACAAGCAAACCTAACACTTGAGGATTCTGTCTGGTCTCCAAGACTCTGTTGTTCTCTACACGTGCTCCTTAACTCACAATGGGGCTACCTCCTGACAAATCTACCGTAAAGTCGAAAAATTAAGTCACAGCTTATGGGAAAACATCAATTTTTATTCTTGCTTTTATAACAATCTATAATCTGTACTGAACTAGAGTGAACTTTATAAAGATCTTTTATTCATATATTCAACAAATATTTTTGTATTAATTTCTTTGTTCTACTTACTGTTCTAAGGACTGGGAATATGGTGGAAAAACTATACACAAATCTTGTGCCTTCACAGTGCTTACAGTTTAATAATAGAAGAAGGAAAATAAATGCATGTAAGTGGATTGATAGGTTAAAATAAGGCAGAAGAGGAAATTTAATAGGAAAGAGTGACATGTGTGATGTGATTTCGTTTAGCGTAGTCACGGAGTACACTTAATGACTTTTTAAAAAATTTAGCAGAGATATAAATTAAGTGAGAGAGTTAGCCATAGTGTTATTTGAGGGGATGTTATTTCAAGAGTAGGAGCAGTGAATGCAAAGTCCCTGAGGCAGGAGCATGGTTGCTCTTGTTTAAGGAATAGAAAGGGGGCCAGTGGGGTTGCAACACGGTGGAAAAGGCAGAGAGTTATTAGGTGAGGCCAAATCATGTAGGGCTTTGAAGGACTGAAGGACATGAAGACTTTGTATTTTACTCTAGGTGAAATTAGAAAACATTTTGAGTTCCAACCAGAGAAGAGACATAATGTCTCTTAAATTTTAAAAGGATCACTCTGGTTGCTGAGTGGAGAATGGACTGTAACAGCTAGAGGAAAAAAAAATTTTTTTCTGAAGTAAAAGAAAAGATTAGAGGTAGGAAATCTGCACGATAGGGTGACATGGTAGAGCGAACGCATCAGGGCACCAGGCTGCTTAGATCTTGCTCCTCCCATATCCTCTATACATGGCATCCACCTCATGCTCTGAGATGGGTATATTTTTGGAAATTTGAATTAAGTGATCGATTAACTGTGCAGTGCATCTCCCCAAACTTCATTGTTCTCATCTTGAAAAAAGAAGACTAAAAATAATACTATCTGCTATACTTACAGATGGGCTAAACACAGGCTAAGTGTGGACAAGATGGGTATTTGTGTTCTGGCCATGATGTCTTCATTTGAGCCTTTCCTTTAAAGACTTCATGAAATTTACACATCATGCTTTAGCATTTATTAGCCAAAATTTAGTCCATAGCCATACCTAGCTGCAGGGAGGCTGGGGAATAGATTCTTTCCCCTGGGCATTCATTTGCCTGGTCAAAAATCAAATATCAAAGGATTTAAAATGTTTTTATTGTGTTAAAATATACATATCATAAAATTTGCCATTTTAATTATTTTTAAGTGCACACTTCATTGGCATTAAATATAATATATTCACAGTGTTATACAATAATCATCACTTTTCATTTCCAGAACTTTTTCATCTTTGCAAACAGAAACTCTGTACTCATTAAACAATAACTGCCCACACTTCATTCCCCCCAGCCCCTGGCAACCTCTGTTCTTTTTGTCTCTATGAATTAGCCTATTCTAAGTATCTTGTGTAAGTAGAATTAAACAATATTTGTCCTTTTGTGTCTGGCTTCTTTCACTTAGCATAATGTTTTCAAGGTTCATCCATGTTGTATCATGTGTCAGAGTTTCATTCCTTTTTCAAAAAAAAAATCTTTTTTAAGGCTGAATAATATTCCATTGTATGGCTATACCACATTTTGTTTATTCATTTTTTTTCTGTTTGTGGACATTTGTGTTGTTTCTACCTTTTGGCTATTGTGAATAGTACTGTTATGAACATTGGTATTGTCATATTTTTAATTATCACCATTCCAGTGGGTGTAAAGTAATATCTCATTGTGGTTTTGATTTGCATTTCCCTAATGACTAGGATGTTGAGCTTCTTTTCATGTGCTTACTTATTGGCCATTACTATGTCTTCTTTGGAGGGATTTCTATTCAGATCCTTTGCCCATTTTTAAATCAAATAGTCTTTTTATTGTTGAGGTGTACAAGTTCGTAATATATTCTGTATATTATCCCTTATCAGATATATGCTTCGCAAAGGGGATTTTTACAAGTTCATTGTTTTGTTTGTAGAAGTAGTCATACACACTAATAGTAATCATTTTGAAAAATATAATAAAGTATAGAAACAAAAATATAAGTTATTCTTTTTTTTATTTCAGCATATCATGGGGGTACAGATGTTCAGGCTACGTTGCCCTTGCCCCCCCCCCCCATAAGTTATTCTTAATTTCACCAGTAAGAGATGCCCACTGTTAATATTTAGTACATTTCTTGTCATTTATTTTTTCTGGACACATACGTATTTTAAATAATTGGAATTATCCTCAATGTTCTACTCTTTTGACTTACCATATCATGAGCATTTTGACAGAACACGTGCATTTTTAACATTTCAAAAAGCCCTGAGTGTCTATTTCATGTTAGGTTCCAGGCTCAAAGCTAGGGCCACAAAATGAACCATCCACAGTACCTCCTCTGAAGGAATTGCAACTTGTTCAATTCAACAGACAGGTTACACCAGTAGTTACAAACGCAGAGTGATAGATGTTGAGACCCCAAAATGCTACATGTGCACATGGTAAGGAGTACCTATTCCACCTCAGAGGGGTTTAGGAAAGCCTTTCTGGAAGAGTTACAAGTAGATCTAAATCCTAAAGTTAATCTAAGTGGAAGGAAGTTGATCACAGAAGGAACTGCACATGCAAAGGTGTAGAAGCAGGAGAGATCGTGGTGTGGCGTATGCTGGGAACCACATGCAGTTAAATATCCGCAAAGCTCAGTGTGCGCATTGGGGAGATTGAAGAAAGGCAGCCAGGACCAGAGCATGAGGAGCCTCGAGGGGTCATGGTGAGGAGTGTGAATTTCATCCCGATGCCAGTGGAGAATCCGTGGGAGGGACTAAAACAGAGCCAAGGTAGTGAGTAGTTTGTTCACCATGGAGCAGGGCCTGCAGAAGACACAGGAAGGGTCTGAGGAGCATCGTGGGGAGGCATGGGATGTGACAAGGAGAGGAATGCCCAAGGGCTGTAGAAATGAGGCTTTGAATCAGAGGAAGAGCCCAAGGAAGGACCCCCCTCCCAAATAAGGCTACCTAGGAAGACCCTTTCTTGGCCTCAAGACCTCATGATGACAGGAGAAGGGAGCCCGTCCTTTGCTGCTATAGCCCTGCAATATCGGGGCCTCAGCTCTGCCAGTGAGGGGACCCTCAGCCAATCACCTACCTTGCTTTTTTTTTTTTTGAGGAAAATGAAAGAGGACCTTATTACTTTGCTGGCAAAGGAGGAGGATGGTGACTTCTGTCTATAATGCCATCCTCCTAATAATAAGCAGAAATACAGAGTTTTTAAAGGGTGGGTTCTCAGCTTCAGGCAGTTGCTGTTCAAGTGAAGACAATCCCTTAACCTCCACCCAGGACCTCCCTCTGGGGCTGAGCCATCTCCTGTTTCACAAAGAACAAAAGACATCACCCCGACTTTCCCAACCACTGGCCTGAGGCAGGGATGCAGGTTTTAGTTCTCAAAAAGGAGTGGGGGATGTTTTAAAGAGACAGGAAATATTTTTGCCCTTTTTGCTGGCCATTCCCTCTGTTACATATTCCCCACTGTCAATATTTCCCTTCCATATCTATGGGAGGAGGAGTGACTACACTGTTACATATTACCCCATGTCAGTTTTACCCTTCCATATCTATGGGAGGAGAGGCAATGTAGTCATCGAGCTACTTCCTGCTGATTTGGGACGATGTTTCAGATGGAAGGCTTTTACTTACCTACGCCATTGCAAAGGTTTGGCAATATATTTACAACAACAGATTGCCAGGTGAAAAAAGTTATAAGCAATAACTACAACAGAGGCGTCATGAGCCATCGATGCTTCCACCAGTAAGAGTCTGGGGGCTGGGGGACAGTATACTGCCAAAGGTTCTAGAGCAGTGATTCTCTTTTCTCCGAAAACATTTCATGTGTGGTTTCAGGGATTACAGCCCCCAGGAAGCCTGTCCTTGGATCCCAGATTGAGAACCATGGTCCAGGGAATATTGTTTTCCCCCATTGCTACCTTCCAACTTAGCTAAATGATGTTTGTTGAAAAATGTGGGTTTTAGCCTGATAACGATCATTTGTAATTTTAGTAGTGATAGATCATTGATATTTTACTGTTGTGCTACTTTAATTGTCTCTGAAGGGGCTTTTTTACTTTTTCTTATTTATTTGTTAGAAACAGGTAAACTAATAAAAGATTCTTATTTTCTCTTTCATTTTATTAGGAATGATCAGCATTCCAGTTTTTCAAAGGTAAACATTCATACTGATGGATTCCAGAAACCTACATATTTTATAAAATCAAATTCCAGAAAATTTATTCAGAAACCTTATATGGTAAGATTACAGTTCTAAGATTTTCATTTTTATACATTCTTCTCAGGTTTATCGATAGGTACCGGGATCACTAATATTTTTCCTAATGTTTGTGAGTGTCCATTAAATACATGTTATAAGATTCTGTTGAGGCTTAAAGTTATTATGACAGAAGACACGGTCATCTCTCCCTTAATGTGGATTTTATTGGATTTATTATAGTACAAGCTTAAGATTTCTTGAGCAACTTTATTAGGGTATAATTTACATACCATAAAATTCACCCATTTTAGGTATACAATTTAATGATTTTTAGTAAATTTACTGAAATGTGTAACCATCACCATAGTCCGGTTTTAGAATATTTTCAATACCCAGTAAGAGCCCTCATGTCTGTTTCAGTGTTCCCACCCCCAGCCAACCACTGCTCTACTTTCTGTCTTAAAGATGTGCCTTTTTATAGGGCAGCTCACAGAATGGCAGCTGGCTTCCACAAGAGAGAGCAATGGCTAGAAAGATAGAAGCCAGAGCCTGTCTGTAACGTACCTAACTTCCAAAGTAATACCCATCATTTTATCATATTTTTTATGAAAGAAGCAAGTTACTAGGTCCTGCCCACACTTCAAGGGAGATGTGTGTGTTCCTACAGCTAAGCTCCCTGCTCCCTGCTTTGTGTTCTTAATCCTATACATTTAAAACATGTGTTTTTTAAATGGTAAAATAAGCTTTTAAGATAAATTTTAAAGTATATTAACCCATACTAATACTTTTTTCATGCAGAATTATACTATGCAGAGAAAAGATACCATTACTCACAAACCATTCGGAGTTGAGGAAAACCATCAAAACACAAGAGGCTTTAAAAGACCTTTTAAGGTATTAAGTGTTGTTTTCTATTTAAATCTGGCTTTGGGTTTATGCTTTGGACATAATGTTTTAAGCGTTAGTAAATTAGAAGCTGTTTTTGTGATATGCTTTCAAATAGTAGCTATAAACTAGTATTTCTGGACATTTATAATTAACTGTAACAGCCCTTTCCTTAGGACTTGATTTTCAAATTTTTTTTTTTACCAGCAAAACCCTTTTTCAAATATTACATGGAAACAAAAATACAAAAAACAGATACAGGTGGAGTGGCTCTAGGTGGGGAGGCAGACAAGGTCCCAGACCGCCCCCTTTTAAGCTAGCACTTGTACCTCTAAGATGGAAGCGCAGAGCTACAGAGCTTTCTCTAGGACTCAGCAAATTGAAAAACTACTGCCCGTAGTAGACATGTAACCCTCAGAGACCTTCTGGATCATCAGAGAAAGATTCTGATCCAGAAAACTTTGTTAAAGCATATTTTATCACACTCTAATTATTGGTACATGTATATCTGATGTAAATGATAGTTTTTCATCAACCAACATGTTTGATTATCCAGAACACCTCATTCCCCAAACATATGGAGTAAGAATTACAGTACAAAGTATTGTATTTCTCTCTTTCCTCTAAAAAGTTGAAGTGCTTTTAACATCCATTTTGACTAAATTTCTTGCTTATGATGGTACTTTATTCATATTTTTCACTCTATGTTGTCTCTTCCCCCCACCCCCAAAAGGAAGGAGTTTGAGTTTTTGTGTGAAAGTAGCAGGAAGGCTTGATAGAGTAGTTAGCGCATTAGCAAGAAGTTAGTATGAGCAGGAAAGTGGTATAAGCTATCCCAAAACCATAGACCAGAAGGGTACTTGAGTGATCCTCTGTTAATACTTGGCTTCTCAAGAGTCAAAATTTATAGATATTGAAAGGTTTTATTTACTGGGAGTAATATAATTTGTAGGCATTGCATAAATTTCATTTTTAGCCAATGATTCGTATACCCAAAAACATGCGACATGAGGTTTTCAAAAATAACTATGGCCACAGAATACATAAACATGTTTTATACCATCTTTTGATCTCTTATGTAATGAGGCATCAAATCAACTGAAAATGTGATGTCTGCATAACTTATAGACAGTATATATGAGCTTTCAGATCTAACGGCTTCCTATATGTTGTTCGTCTCATTGGTCAGATTTAGTTGCTTACAGTATTTTTCTAAGATCATCATAAAATTTATCTCCTGTTACCCTTTTTCCTTAAGGAAAGGTTCTTTAACATTAATTCTTAGAAATGTTTCTTCAAAATATATGCAATAATTTTCCTCTTAACCATTTAAAGTTGTGTAATGTTATATGATTGCATAGAAATGTACGATTCTTCATAGGAAAATAGTGAGAAGAAATAATTATTCCTAAGAAAAGGAAATATTTTATTAGAATTTACTTTTTACATGAAATGGACTTATTCAAAGCCAGATGGTAACCACCTTTTTAGATATATAGAATTGGACAATGTGAATCTGAAGATTAGCTCTGATGTATCAAGTTTGTGCAGATAGTCTTGACAAAATTATGGTATCTCATTATAATTCTGTTTCTCCTGAAATTTTCTGTAGTCTTAGGACAATAATTGAAAAATAGGCCTAGCATAAATACTTTCTTGTAAACATATATGCTTCATTATGTATGACATACCCATTTCTAAAATATGTGAAAGAGGAATCTACTTAGTTTATATCACTACTCCATTGTAATACACCATTTCTACATTCATTTTCCCAATATTGCCCGTTGTCAGTTTCCTGTTATTAAATACTCTTGAGGATAGAACTTAAATAAAATAAAAACCAAACACTAAATTTTAAATAGATTAAAATTCATTCCTATGGCCACATCTTTGAAAATTATTGTAGAACCTAAACATTGTATGTGTTCTATTTAGATGTCTAAACATTAATCAGGCCATAGTTTTAAAGCCATAATTCAGTATCATACACATTATGGCTTTTATTAAATTAGCAGCTTAATATTTTTAATGCAAGGGGTCTTATGGCCAGTTCTCCCCTTTCATAACTTCACCACTGTCTCCTTTTTCAAAAAGAAGCAGAAAAAAATTTTTTGAAGTATAAAAAAAATGTGAACTTAACCAGGAATTATGAAAAAAAAATATAAAAAGCAGCAGCAGCTCCAGCAACAGCAACTCACCTGACCAAGTCCCAATCTCTTTTCTTTCTGGCATTGGCTTAGTTTCTGGTTAATCTGAATTTTATTATCAGAGGGGAAACAAGCAGTGTTCGAAGAAGGCTTTTATTTAATGCAGCCATTGTAGCGTTTGTGAACAATTTTATTGACTTCCTTAGAGGCTAATCGTGTGTGTAATCTTATAATCTAATAAGGGGAGTTATTGTTTAGCTGTTCACAAACATGTTGAGGGAATCTTGCCGGTTTGATATTGGTATAGGGGTATATAGGTTTATTCAGACCTTGACTTTCTATAAACTAAATGTGCTTTTGTTTGTTTTTATAATTTTAGCTTCTATTTTTTAGCTTTAATAGTTTACAAATACTAAACTCTTTCCCTGGAAACATTCGAAAAGGGGCCACTATTAACTTCATTCTATTTGATTGGACCCTGGTCACATAGTTGTTGGAATGCGACTCAGGGATGTTTTTTATTCAGAACAAAGAAAGAATTGGTTTAAAAACAAAACTCTCTCCTTGCAACTATGTGATCAAATACAACTAGATTGTATTTTCCTTTTTACTGTGAGCATTTGCATGAGAAAATTGAGAAGATGAAAAAAAAAAACAGCAGATAATAAAATTCATTTCTGATTTTTCCAATCTTCTGAGTAGAATTATGATTTTATTTAAAAAAGAGCACATTTGGGAATAAATTTAGTATGCAGTGGCTGCTATTTTGAAGGTGTAGAATTTGCAACTTTTATTCTGACCCTTGTCCCTGCCCAATAAATGAACACTAGTTGAGTCCTTAACTCTTGAATGGTAAGGAGAGATGGAAGAATAAGACTTCTGCTTGTGCCATTGAAACTAAATATTCTTTTATGCTCTTCAAGCTTGAAGAGCCCTTTTCTTGAATCTTGGTAGAGATGAGATGACTGTTGGCACAGTCAGAAAGACTAGCCCAGGTGCACAGACCCAGCTTCTGTACTAAATTGTCAGCCCCTGAAGGAAAAAGGGTGGGTCTGTTTAGTCTTTGTATCTTGCGTTTAGTATCAGGTGTGAATTTCATTAAATAAGTTCAGAACAATTTTGCAGTTAACTATAATTCTGCCTGAGAGCATGTTGGGTCTCCAGAGTCTTTCCTTCTCTATCAAAGCTTCTCCCGATTTCTTGGAATTAGATCTCCCAGTATTCAACTTATGCTGAATTGGTCTTGTTAAAAGTTTAATTTTGCCCAGGGGTTTTCTTCATATGGCTTCATACTTCTTTTCTTCCTTCTTCTTCTTTTTTTTTTTTATGGAGAAAGAGTCTCACTCTGTCACCCAGGCTGGAGTGCAGTAGTGTCATCATAGCTCACTGCACCTCAAACTCCCGGGCTCGAGCGATCCTCCTGCCTCAGCCTCCTGAGTAACTGGGACTTTACACCACACCTGGCTAATTTTTCTATTTTTTGTAGAGATGGGGTCTTGCTGTGTTGCTCAGGCTGGTCTTGAACTCCTGGCCTCACGCGATCCTCCCACCTCAGCCTCCCAAAGGGCTAAGATTACAGGTGGGAGTCACTGTGCCCGGCCCACATTTATTTTCCATAGGAAAATTTAATTAGCTGATTTTTGGGGGAGGAATTCTTTTGTAGTCAAAAGCTTAATGCAGCGTCTTCCAGTGAGTTGGCAAATAGCCAAGGTTTTGCGATTTAGTAGGGCAAAGATAGACTCCATCCATGAACCTTTGGGCCACTTCTTCCACCTGCTTTAGATTATGCTAGGAGGATGCTCGGAAATCCTCCTAGGTGGATAATAAGGAGTGCGTGATGTGGAGGAGTAAGGGAGGGAAGTTTGGAGAATTGTTTGGGAAGGTCTGGAGAGGACTGGTTCATGACTGACAAAACGGAACACTCCTTCCTTCTCCCAACCCCAGCAGTAAATTCACAAGGGACCATTCCTCTTATCAGCTTCATGGGAAGCACAAATATTAATTGTCCTCTTCTTTCTGTTGTAATACTGGACAGTACACAGGCTAGGAAATGTTCTTTTTAATATAACTTATATTTGTTATAATGGGTTTTTTGTGGTAAAGAAAGATCGGTTTGAAGGTATTGACAGGAATAAAGTTAAAAGAGTTTTCGATTCTTTTTTTTTTTTTTTTTTTTTTTTTGAGACAGAGTCTCACTGTGTTGCCCGGGCTAGAGTGCCGTGATGTCTTCCTAGCTCACAGCAACCTCAAACTCCTGGGCTCAAGCGATCCTTCTGCCTCAGCCTCCCGAGTAGCTGGGACTACAGGCATGCGCCACCATGCCCGGCTAATTTTTTCTGTATATTTTTAGTTGTCTGATTAATTTCTTTCTATTTTTAGTAGAGACGGGGTCTCGCTCTTGCTCAGGCTGGTCTCGAACTCCTGAGCTCAAACAATCCACCCACCTCAGCCTCCCAGAGTGCTAGGATTACAGGTGTGAGCCACCACGCCCGGCCTCGATTCTTAAATAGACGTCGATACTTAATGTCTTCTCCCCCTCATTGGGATTTGATATATTTCACTATGAATCAGAAGAATAATTTTAGCTCATTAGAGGGTTTGAAAATTGTGTTTTTTAACATGAATTTCAAGAATTAATTTCAAGTTCTTTTAACAGTTTTAAAAATTTGATATATTATAGAATAAAGATTTTAAAAATATATGTTAATATATAAAATAAGCTAGGAAGCTAGTTTGGGGAAAATGTACTTTATTACCATCATTAACTCCTTTCCTTTTAATATCTATAATGCCTAGAATCAAGGGCAGCTCTAAGTACCAAACATTTTTCCATCTGTTATCCTAATAAAGTAGACTTGGAAGCTGTAGTTTTAACATTTAATTCTTTTCTTCCTTTACAGAGCAACTTTAGTGGTGGGAGATTCCAGCCCCATTATAAATCAGGCCTAGCACAGAAGAGCTGGTACATCCAGGCTAAGTATCAGCGTTTACGGTTCGCTGGTCCAAGGGGATTTATCACTTATAAATTCAGAGAAAGATTACTGAGGAAAAAACAGGTTAGTTGAATTATGGTCATTTAAAAATGTTGAGTGACTTTTGAACTCCTAAATTATCTGTGTTCATTAGATAAATTGGGTTTTTCATTTAATTTTTATTTAAGAAACAACTTAGATTTAATAAATGCTCTTATTGCATGGTAGTTGAATAAAAACTTCAAGGAGTAATGGTAATGGAATGGTGAGACTAATCTTAAAATGCTTTTAGCTATTATACCTCAAATATTTTGAATATACCGGCTGTTTCAACCTTTTACTTTAGCATTTCTGTTGTATGGTTAATCTTTGAAATGGAAATTTAGGTAAAGACTTTTAACTGATATATTTTAGTCTTATACAATTAGCTAAGTGCCAGAAAATATTGAAGTGACGATATACAAAGGTACATAATTGCAAAATATACTAACTCTTCCTTTTTCACCCATTTGTATTTTTTTATCGTGGTAAAATATGTATAATATAAAATTTGTCATTTTAACCATTTTTTAGTATACAATTCAGTGACATTAATTATATTCACAATGCTATGCAGTCGCCACTACTATATGCTCTTTTTAATTTGTTTTTTAATAAAAATTATATATATTTATGGTGTTCAACATGTTTTGATATATGTATGCATTGTAGAATGACTAAATCAAGCTATTTAACATATGCATTACCTCATATACTTATAATTTTTTTTGTGGCAAGAACACTGGAAATCTAATCTCTTTGCAATATTCAAGGATACAATATATTGTCGTTAAGTATAGTCACCATGATGTACAATACATCTGTTGAACTATTCCTCCTGTCTAACTGAAATTTTGTGTTAGTGCTTTGACCATCTTCTCCCCAGTCTCCCCAGGCTCTGGTAACTACCATTTCACTCTGTGTTTCTATGAATTAGGCTTTTCGTAGATTCCACATATAGGTGAGATTATATCACATTTGACTTTCTGTGCCTGGCTTATTTCACTTAACAAAATGTCCTCCAGGTTCATCTACATTGTCACAAATGACAAGATTTCCTTCTTTTTAAGGCTGAATAGTATTCCATTTGTGTATGTATACCACATTTTCTTTATCCATTCATCCATTGATAGAAACTCAAGTTGATTCCATTGTGCCAACTCTTAATGGTAATCAAAAGTTTCTTTACTTGATAATTTAAATTATGTACTCTTTTAGCTGTGGCTTGATTTTATTTGAATTAGCCACGTTAGTATTTGAAAATGCAGCATAAATATGACATAAAATTAACCTCTATGGAATTACATTTTAAATGAGAAAAATAGCATTATATCAGTGGATAGAAAGGGAAGAGAGGAGAGAGTATAAAGACAATACGGGAAGGAAATTAGACACTGGGATTCATGACTTTTGGGGTTGAAAGAAACCTTGAAAGTCGTGGAATACAAAGATAGAACAGGAACCAAGATCAGCTGAATCAACAGGAATCTATTATACATTTGCCATGTCCCTCGAGCTGAAGCCTGCCAGGGTGCAAAAGAAATGTTATGTAAAAGCATCATCACCTTTGAGCACTTGTGATCTGGAGCCTCCAGTTTGGTGAAACTACCTCTCTGACTTCTCTGTCTTATTTGGTGGTTTCTCTTCCTACATGTATTCTTTACAAATGTAAGTATTTCCTAGTGTGATACTCATTATTCTCCCTTCTTATTCCTCCAATTTGTCTTGATTGTCCTTACCTCTTCCCAGAATTTCAGCCATCACTACTGTTGATGTCTTCAGCCCTCACTCCTCTCCAGACCACTAGATTTTCAGCTGCCTCCCAGACATCTGCACTTGGATGTCCTAAAAGCACCTCAAATTCAGCATGTTTAAAATCAAACTTGCATTGAAACATGCTACAGCATGGACAACCCTTAAAAATATAATGCTAAGTGACAGAAGCCAGACACAAATGATCACATATTATATGATTCCATTTATATGAAATGCCCAGAACAGGCAAAGCCATAGAAACAGATAGTAGATTAGTGGTTGGTAGGGACTCGGGGGTGGGTAGGGGAAAATTGGAAAGGGAGGGTATGGGGTTATTGCTAATGGGTATGGGGTTTCTTTTTGGGGTAAGAAAATATTCTAAAACTGATTGTGGTGATTGATGGCTGCACAACTCTGTGAATATACTAAAAAAGCTACTGAGTTGTATACTTTCAAATGGGTGAACTGTATAGTATGTGAATTACATCTCAGTAAAGCTGTTAAAAATTGTATCAAACTTGCTCTCCTTCCCAGACCACTCATTTCCCCTCGAGGTCCATCGCACCTAGCAAGCCAAGCTAGAAACTTGTCCTACTAATCCTCCCAGTTCTCCTGATAACTTCAACCATTCCAAGTCTTCTTATTTCTATCAATCATTCATTATTCCATTCAATTTGTTTATTTTAACAGCTGCATATTATTCCACTCTATAGATGTATTATTTTTTTCAGTGCTCTTTAAACCTTTTTGCTCACATACTGTAGAATTTCACAATATTATCTACCTCCGTGCACATTTTTAGGTTATCTAATATTTTTATCATAAGTTATAAAGGATATAATTTCCAGCATATTATAAACACTGACATAAAACTGTTACATCATTCTTTTAAATTCCTTCAGTGAAACCTGCATACTATAGGAATTTGATAACTAACCTCATCCATATAAAAAAATACACAAATTTTTTTTAACAGTGAGAAATTTTACATTGTTCCTTTTTTGCCTTGAATTTGGACTTTATTCCACTTCCACCATAGAATTTTATCTTTCAAAGTATTTTATGGATCACCAAGTCTAATTTGGCATGTAATTTTATTAGATTTATGTGACTATTGGGTGTTAAATATTTCCTCAGAGTTGAGATAATGTTACAGTTGATCAAAATATCCTAAATATATTACAAGTTTTGTCAAGTATTGATTAGACAAAAGTTTTATTGCAAATGCATTTCTTTCTTCAATTAGTTCATGTATTCATAGATAAATATTATTGCTGGTATCAAGATAAATATTATTATTCAAGTATCTATTCTAATTCTATTTTTTCTTTTTATAGATGTAAGTGCTGAGAAACCTTGTTTATATGGTTATATAGATGGAAATGAAAGGACTTCTATTATAGCAATGCCACTCGGCTCTTTGGATTCACTCTGAATTATAGGCCAAAAAAATCACCTAGTGAAATATCATCAAAAAGTATTTTGAATGTTCTGTCACTGACAGCTTGATTTTGTACTCCTTAAATTTTATTAGACAAGGGCAAAGAATTGAAACCGTCTCTCTTGCAGAAGCATGCTGTTTATTAGTAGTTGTTAGGGCTGGTTCACTTTCTTGACACCCAGTATCTAAAATTGCCCCTTTTTGGGGGGTCCCCAGGTAATATAAAATGGTAAGATTTGGGATGGGAAGATGTATCATTCTTGTGTAAGGTGGGGAGGTGGGGAACCAGCCTTAACCAATTGTGCAGTCAGGATAAATCTGGAAAGTGAACATTGGAGATTTGAAGATAAGAAATTAATTCCCTAACACTATCTGTACCCACATACTCATTGGAAAGTCTTTGTGTACCCCTAAAGGTACGCATATCCTAATACCCCTTGGGCACATTGACATTTTGGTACCTCACTGTGTTGCCTCTTTTGCTTATTTATACTCTCGCCAGCAGTACACGAAAGGACCTGTTTACCTACACCCTAGGCAGCGCTACACGTTCTCACTCTTTATTTTCTGTTATCAGTCTAACAGCAGAAAGTAGCTCTCATTTGCCTTTCTTTCATTATTAATGGTGTGAGCATCTGTTTTATGTGTTCATTAGCCACTTGAATTTCTTTCTTTAATTTCCTTATTTCTATACTTTGCCCGTGTTTCTGTTGGGGGATGGTACTTATACTGATTCATAGGAGCGCTTGATCTACTGAGGGTATTAACCTGTCATATACTTTGCTGGTGTTCATTTTATCTTTGTCAGCTGTTTATGCTGGCTTTTACATTATAGAACTTTTAGATGTTCATGAATCTGTTAAATTTGTCCCATATGGCTTCTAGATTTCACACCATGCTTATACTGAAAAAATTGTATACTATGTTTCCTTCAGGTGGTTTTATGGTTAAATTTTAACATATAAATATTTAATCCATTTAGGATTTATGATATAATGGGAAGGATCTAATTTTTTCCAATAGATAGTTTTTCTAATACCATTTATTGAATAATTTGTCCTTTCCCTGCTAATTGGAAATGCCACCTTCACTATTAAATGTTCTATATTCTTATGTATCCGTGGTCTATTTTTGGAAGCTTTGGAACCTTCTAACTTGTATCCTTGCCTCCTGTGATTTCCTTATTCAATGTCTTTACTACTAGCACAATCATTTTCCCAGAATACGGATTGTATCATACCACTCTTGCACAAACACTTTCCAAGTATCTATTGTCTACAAAACAAAGAGACCAAACTTGATAGCCAGGTCAAGCCCTAAGCTACCTTTCTAGCTACATTTCCCTGTGGACCCTCTGCTTTTTTGGAGCATAATATGTATTTTTATGTATTTGTACCTTTGTTCCTACTGTTCTCATGGCTAGAAATAGCCTCCCAAGCCCTATTCTTTTCTTATTAAACCCTACTTTCTTTAGAAAACCCACTATAAAGCCTTACCAAAGCCCCTTCTTTAACTCTTGTTTCATTTGGTCTCCAATTATTGCTGTTTACCTTCCTATTTCCCTAAATAGATTATCAAGTTCTGTAGGGTAGGGGGTGCCTCATTAGTCTTTAATCTTCCCGTTGCCTTTCATATAGTTAGTCTTTAAAAAATGCTTGTTGAATGGAATCGAATCTAATCATATACATACACACACACACATGTCCATCATATGCTCCGAAAAGCTGGCAAACAAAGACCATTGTGTCAGGGGTCCCCAAGATCACCCCCAGGCTTTTTTAAATTTTTTTTTATTTTTATTTTTTTTTTGAGACAGAGTCTCACTGTGTTGCCTGGGCTAGAGTGCCGTGGTGTCAGCCTAGCTCACAGCAACCTCAAACTCCTGGGCTCAAGTGATCCTCCTGCCTCAGCCTCCAGAGTAGCTGGGACTACAGGCATGTGCCACCATGCCCGGCTAATTTTTTCTGTATATTTTTAGTTGTCTGATTAATTTCTTTCTATTTTTAGTAGAGACGGGGTCTCGCTCTTGCTCAGGCTGGTTTTGAACTCCTGAGCTCAAAACAATCCGCCCGCCTTGGCCTCCCAGAGTGCTAGGATTACAGGCGTGAGCCACCGCGCCCGGCCCACCCCCAGGTTTGACACTTCACAGGGGGACTCAGAGGACTCCGCATACAGCCGTACTCACGGCTATGATTTATTGCAGTACAAGGGGACAGAGCAAAGTCAGCAGAAGGGAAAGGCACGTGGGGCAAAGGCTGGAGGAAGCCAGGTGCAAATTTCCAAGAGTCCTCTCCCAGTGGAGTCACACATGACGTGCTTAATTCCTCCAGCAATGAGTTATGACAACACACGAAGTGTTGCCAGCCTGGGAAGTTCACTAGAGACTCAGTACCTGAGGTTTTTACTGGGGGCTGATCACGTAGGCATCCCCTGCGAGGCACACACCCAAATTCCGGACTCCCCAAAGGAAAGCAAGTGTTCAGCATAAACCATGTTATTTACACAAACAGTTTTGGCACTCGTCAGTTAATGGTGGGAGCCCTCCTGAAATCCACATCCCCAGATGCTAGCCAGGGGCCAGCCTTGTAAGTGGGCCTTTTGAAGGAACCAGTCAGGCCTGCTGTGGTGACTCTTTACTGCACAACCATATTTTTGAAGAGCTTAATTTCACAGATGGCCGATGCTTAAAGGGAGGCAAAGATCAATGTGGTGGGAATGGTCCAGGGATGTATGCTAGGTACTTTCATTGATAGGCTCTTCACAGAGGAGGTAGGTTGTAAGCTGAGGCCTGGGTTCAAAGCTCCATGTTTGGCAGTAGGATATAAGGCTGGGGAAATGGGGGTGTGCAAATTATAAAGGGCCTTGAAAGCTCGGGAGAATATTTAGGATTTGTGGTAGCAGTAGGGTATCTTCCTAGACTGAAAAGGAGAAAGTGGAACTTTAGGATGGTCACTTAGTTAGCAGTGGATGGGCAGGTTCTGGGAGGAGAGATGAAGTGCAGGAAAACCAACAGGTAACATTCGCAGGGACCCAGATGTCAAGTTACCAAAACCTAGACGAGAAGTGCTCATATGTCTAGTTCAGCATTCTTTTAAATCATGGGAAGGATGGAGGAATCCATTTGAGAGATGTTAGAAGCTATGTCAAGGGTGAATGTCATTCAAAATAATCACATTGTTTTTATAAGTAAGATATTTCAGTTGAAATTTATTTTAGAATTATTACAGTTAGAATTTCCTTTTAAGGTTATAAGTAGGTAACAGATATTTTATTTGAAGATAAACTTATATGATTTTTATATTGTATAATGAGTAAATTAAATAAGATACAATGAAGTCTACCTCTATTTAAAGGAATGGTGTTGACAAAAATATATATGTATGTATTTTGAACATTTCATTAACTAAAATAGAAGAATAAGAATTTTCTATCAGCACTGTTTTTGTTTTAAATTAAAAGTTTCCATACTAATATAAATGCGAAAAAATAAATCAACTCTTAAATTTCTTTCAGTTTTAATAATGTAAGATCCTAGTAAAAGGTAAGGATATATGTATTAATAAATTTTTATTTTTTAATATCCCTAAAAAACATGCCATTTTACCATGTTTGCTCTTTTATTAGTTGCATGGTCTTATGTCCAGTTTGTGGTTAGTAATTTAATATTTTGCATAGTAGCACAATATAGAATCCACTTTCATTACCCTTTAATCAAAGTCTTACTGTTCTTGTGAATTCTTTTTCCCATATTTATTGAAGGCTTACATATTTTTATGTTGTAGGTAACCATCCAAAAGCAAGAAACCTTCCCCACCTCCAGTAGCTTTCTCTGTAGTTACCAGTCAAATGAGAAGAGTCCATATAGTTTTAGAATTAGAGATACTATATGATGGAAGAGATAAAATACTAGTTCAAGGTGTGTGTGTGTAGTGTCAGGCTCTGTTCTTGAGAGACTAAGGTTTAAGAGTCTTGGTTTTATGCTAGGGATACCCCACTGAAACTCACCCAAATGGCAGAATTCTATTTTCATCAACTTACTAATACCAGTGTTATCTAGTGCCATATGTTTTCTTTGTCCTATTGACTTATCATTTGGTATCTGCTTTGATGTGTTCTGTTGTTAGTATGTGTCTTTGGGATTCTACATAGCTTTGTGGGGATCTCAGGGTGCAAGTAGTATTACGTAAATGAAAATATTTTGAAAATTGCAGTGTAAACAAAACTCTAGTTCAGATGTTATAATTGACACTTCTTTTGAAGTCTTTATTTCTCTTGTTTTCTCTTGATAGGAATATGCAAACGTTGCCACAGGAATCTAATCTGGAAATGTTAGAAATGGAAACAACACTACAGGAGAAAATTTAGGATCATCTCTTTTTGTCAGAAGTTAGAAGTGGCACTAAGGCACTAATACTGTAACTTTCTCTTTAAAATAACTTTATTTTTTAGTAGTGGAATGCTGCAAATCTTTTATACTTAACAGTTGCTTTTAAATTATGGTATTCAATCTAAAAGTTGTATTAAGTACGGTTTCTTTTGCAAAAACTCTCAAAAGAATCACTTGAAGGGCATTATTTGTTGACAGATTTTTCTCTGAGCATGCTTTCATAAAGAGAACTTAATCAAGTTATATTCGGACATTTATATGTTGAAAATTTTGCTTATGTAATAAAAACAAAAATATCGGAATTGTAGTGTCTGTACATGAAAGAACTTCAAACAGTGGCCTTACGGTAGCAAATTTTATACTGGATTTTTCTTTTTCTGATAACATTTTGGCTTACAACTTGAAGTTTTCTTAAGTGTCTGAAGATCAAGGCCTATATAATTCATACATTTCATATTATAATATATGAAGGCAAGAGAAAAGGTGCTTCAAATTTTCCATAAGGTAGTTGTGAGTGCACTGAATTTTTAGTAATATGTTCATTCAGTTTTTTCCACACTATTTGCTCTTTTCCAATTTCAAAATGCTATTGTGGAAAATATGTAAAGATTTTATAATCTATAGACCATCTTATTTTTCCCTCAGGGCAAGCTTGTGCATATCATATTTTTAAAGGCTTTTTAAAAATCTGACAGACAAAATCTCATATTTGAAAATTGTACTTTACTACTATAGCATTACACATTTTGCAAGCACATCTTCTAGAATGTTTATTTTCAGTTCAGTTGATATGTATTGCATACCTACTATTGTAAGATAAAACCGATGGGATTTTAAATGAAATTTTTAGGTCCCGATACCGTATCTCTTTATGTTTTCTGTGTCATGCTTAACAGTACATATACATTTCCAATTACAATTTTGTGAAATGTTTATTTGTAATACAATAAAAGATTGTTGCTCTTTCCGCTTAAAGAAGTTACTTGCCAGTTTGTGGGAACATTATTTTAATTTCGTATGAGACTTACAGCCTTGGGTAGGACCTATTGATATTTAAAGCACGGTTCTGCACTTACAAAGACAGCGCTTTCTAAGTCGAAATATGAAGCTCGATAAGAACTTGGTATTTCATTACTGGATTGTGAAAACCCTTACTGCAAACATTCAGTTTTCTTTTACATATCTTTAAAAGATAGGGCAGCCTTTTCCTTGAGTAGGTCAGTGGTAAGGGGGGCAAGTACACTGGAGTCATTGCTAGTCAAGTAATAACTTTAGGAGAGGGCCTGCCTTGTGCTGTGTACCATCTCTGAACGTCAGAGGTAGAAAGAAGTGTGTGCACACAATAACATGGCAACTTTATATTGTGTTAGGTACTTATCAAATCTTACATTTTAAAATAATTGATTTCATTTATCTCCATATTCTAGAGGACAGTTATGAGCCTTGACTATTTAATCATTTGATTGACAGCTATGTATTGCACAGATACTGTATGTACTAAAATTACAGCAATGAACAAGAGGACAAGACACATGGACCCTGCCTTTATGGTACAGTCTAATAGGGAAAATGGACATCAAACATAGAAATGTAACTTGGTAGATGGCATTGCATCTCTAGCTCTATTTTTATTTATTGTAGCTCTTAAGGGTAAGGTGACCAATTTAATATCACTCATTGCACAACTGATTCACTATGTAAGCATACTTGGATATACTTTGGCACTGTCTTAAAATGTAAAGCATGTTATCTGCAAAATACCTATTCAGAAAACATTCCGTGTATTAGATCTGAAGCCTCAAAAGAAAGACTTGCTTTATGATTTAGAGTATAAAATAAGGACAGGGACCGTGTCTGTCTTGTTCACCATGGTATCCCCAGTGCACCCAGCATCCTACTTGACATGTGGCAGGAACCCATTAAAAATTAGTTGAATGATGAACAAGTAAGCAGTGAGTAGAATATGTTTATTAGGAACTACTATCTAATTTTCATATGGAGGTTGAACAAAAGGTCATCCATAGCATTTTTTATTGGCTGGAAAGAATTTGAATTCTCAAACGCATACAAATGGAGAAGTTTTTTTGATAAGTCCCATTGCCTCTCTGCTCCTCCCCGCCCCCAATGTGCTAGGCCCTTCACTGGCCCTGGGAAGACAAAATAATAAGACACAGTCCCTGCTCTGAGGAACCTCATAAACTATCGGGGAAGAGATTCACAAAAACAAAGAATTGCAATATAGAGTAAGTGCTAGAGTGGACACACATGCAAAAGGTTGAGAGAAAACTTGGCATTCCTGGTCGAACATCCCCTCATCACATTTCTTTCCTATTGGTTTCACAAACCTCAGAAGGCACTGTTCTCTTGTTGGTTTTGCTGGTTTTAGAAATTGATGCATTGGGGGAAACTGGGTAAAGTATACGTGGGCTCTCTCTACATTATTTCTTATAGCTGATGTGAATCTATGATTATCTCAATATAAATTTCAATTTAAAGCATTGCCCATAGTCTTACCACAGAGAAAACTACTATAAATATTTTAGAGGATACATTTTCATTTTTTTCTGTTGGAAAAACTACTATATTTACATTACAACAATTTATATAGATGGATACCATGTACCAGATTTTACCTAATAAATCCTACATTTTTGAATAGTTTTTTAAAAAGCAGAGAGGAGATGAATCCCATTAAGCCAATAAGAGTTTGCTTACATCCCTATAAGGAAAGTAACCTCAAAATGACCAGTATGCTATCTGTTCCTTTTTCCTGCTTTCCTTTGCTTTTTTTTTGCCTATGAGACTCATCCACGCTGTTTAGCTTATGGAGCTCCTTCCTATTTTGCATATTGGACACTGCCTGGTTTGTGAATCACTAATAAAAGACAATCAGGCTGGGCGCAGTGGCTCATGCCTGTAATCCCAGCACTTTGGGAAGCTGAGGTGGTAGGATCCCTTGAGGCCAGGAGTGCGAGACCAGCCTGGGCAACATAGCAAGACCCCATTTCTATAAAAAATTAAAATTAGCAAGGCACGTGCCTATAGTCTTAGCTACTTGGGAGGCTGAGGTGGGAGGATTGTTTGAGACCAAGGAGAAAAATTCATCTATAATCCCACTGTTCATGAATATTTAATGTAAATTAACATTTTGATATTTTTTATTAGTCTTTTTTTTTGAGCTTTATTTTTTTGGTAGTTGAGATTACATATGTGTGTGTTCAGTCTTTGCAGGTAGTCACATACATGTTTAAGTTGTGTTTGAAGTTTGTATGACATTCAAACATATGTGCTGTAGAGAACAAGGGACAGGATCTCATTCCCAAGAGGCTGAAAATGTTTCTTGAAATCCTGAATTATATTCAAATTTAAGGAGTTTGTGCTGTACATATTTTAAGATAGTGAAAACTAGATTAAACTTTACAGATAATTTTCTAAAGTACATTCCCGTCTCAAATTCTAACCCCTTCTAATGATACTTAAAATAATATTTAGTAAGGAAGAAATCGAATTTAATGTTGAGTTCTCACTGATGACAATTTCTTCAAGGGACTGCAGGGAACAAACACAACGCTGCTAACTTAATGGTCTCTTAACAACTGTGGTGAAAAATTTCCAAGATGTTCTTCAAAAAGCTAAACATAGAATTACCATATGGCCCAGCAATTCCTCTCCTGGGTATACACCCAAAAGAATTGAAAACGGGGACTCAGATACTTGTGTGGCAGTGTTCATTGCAGCATTATTCACAATAGCCAAAAAGTGTAAACAACCCAAGTGTCTATCTGAATAAACAAAAGGTGGCAGATCCATATGATGAAATCTCATTCAGCCGTAAAAAGGAATGAAGTCCTGACCCATGCTACAACACGGGTGAACCCTGGAAGCATTATGCTACGTAAAAGAAGCCAGACACAAAAGGCCAGATATTGGTACGGTTCCACTTATAAGAAATGTCTAGAATAGGTTGGAAATCCTTCTTTATTTTAAAAACATTTTTCCATTGCTTTTGCTCTCATTCCTGTATATGTGAACTGTTTTTTCTTTTTTTAACCTTGGAAGGATTTAGGATTTTTCCTTTTTCTCTTATGAGTCTGGAATTTATCAATGATGGGTCTTTTGGTATGGGTTTTTTATTCATTGGGCTGAGCTCCTGGTGGATCCTTTCAATCTGGAGACTTAGGTCCTTCCATTCTCTGATAATTTTCTCCCTTCCACCAAATCTCTCTTCTGAAGATCTGCCCATACTTCTCCAAGCCCTGGGGCAGCACTTGGCTATCCCTCTCTGTTTTACTGTTTATTCTTCTCCTGCTTTTTTTTTTAATTTCAGGATATTACAGGGGTACAAACGTTTAGTTTACATATATTGCCTTTACACTGCCTGAGTCAGAGCTACAAGCGTGTCCGTCCCCCAGACGGTGCACACTGCACCCATTAGGTGTGAATATACCCATCCTCTCCTCCCCTTTCCCACCTGCCTGACACCTGATGAATGTTACTATATGTGCACTTAAGTGTTGATCGATTAGTACCAATTTGCTGGTGAGTACATGTGGTGCTTGTTTTTCCATTCTTGTGATACTTCACTTTTAGTAGAACGGGCTCCAGCTCTATCCAGGATAATACAAGAGGTGCTAGATCACCATTGTTTTTTGTGGCTGAGTAGAACTCCATGGTATACATATACCACATTTTATTAATCCACTCATGTATTATGGGAA
Organism: Indri indri; assembly: GCA_004363605.1. Taxonomy (NCBI): domain Eukaryota; kingdom Metazoa; phylum Chordata; class Mammalia; order Primates; family Indriidae; genus Indri; species Indri indri. The sequence continues at coordinate 85,347 of RJWJ010002553.1, forward strand.
CTTGGGTTGTTTCCACATCTTTGCAATTGTGAATTGTGCTGCTGTAAACATTCGAGTGCAGGTGTCTTTTTTATAGAGTGTCTTTTGTTCTTTTGGGTAGATGCCCAGTAATGGGATTGCTGGATCAAATGGTAGCTCTATTTTTAGCTCTTTTAGGTATCTCCATATCACTTCCCATAGAGGTTGTACTAGTTTGCCGTCCCGCCAGCAGTGTATGAGTGTTCCTATCTCTCCACATCCACACCAACATTTGTTGTTTTGGGACTTTTTGATAAAAACCATTCTCACTGGAGTTAAGAGATATCTTCTTGTGCATTTTCCGATGATTAGAGATGTTGAGCATTTTTCCATATGTTTGTCAGCTATTAGTCTATCTTCTTTTGAAAAGTTTCTCTTCATGTCCTTTGCCCACTTTTTGATAGGGTTGTTTGATTTTTTTCTTGCTGATTTTCTTGAGTTCTGTATAGATTCTAGTTATGAGCCCTTTATTGGATCTATAGCATGTAAATATTTTCTCTCATTCTGTAGGTTGTCTATTCTGGAGGTCAGAAGTCTGAAATGGGTCTCATGGGACTAAAGTCGAGGTGTTGGCAGGGCTGTGTTTCTTTCTGGTAGCTCTAGGGGAGAATCTGTTTCCTTACCTTTTCCGGTTTCTAAACACCACCCACACTCCTTGACTCATGGCCTGGCTAATTCTTTCTATTTTCAGTTGGGGTCTTGCTCTTCCTCAGGCTGGTCTCGAACTCCTGAGCTCAAGTGATCCTACCGCCTCAGCCTCCCAGAGTGCTAGGATTACAGACGTGAGCCTCCGCGACTGGCCCCGTAGATTCTTAACACAGCGTTCTCTAGAAAACTCTCTGAAAACTATTTACATCCCAGAAAAATTTAGCACACATCCTACCCAAATGGATTGGGATGACATCTGAGCCCTTCTAACTGCTTTTTCTGCAATTTAGTCTCTTCCTGTTTGTGTGTTAGCTGGTAGGGACTTTTCTAAAGCTTTCTTGCCCCACCTAATGGGCAAGGAAGGGAATTGAGCTGCCTTTTTCGAATGCCACTTAGAAACCAGATGACATGTAGCACCCACCAAGATGTTCTGGCCTCATAGACCCTAGGACAAAACAAAGAATCTAAAGAGAACACGATATGTAGGGTTATAGTTATGGCTTCAACATATTTCTAGAGCGCATATAGCTAAACCACATTTTGGAGAGTGTTAATTAAGAGTAGTTGACATACTTTTCTTAGCTGTGCTAATTGCTACATGTGTAATCTTTGGTGACAGCTGCTGCTGCAGTTAGTCTCTAGGGTTTCAGATGCTCATTTTCAAAAGTTATTTATTTAGGCAAAATGGAACTTTTTTTCTGGTTGTAAGAGTAATGTATACTTGATGGAGAAAAAATTCTAGAAAGCATGGGAAAGTATAAAGAAGAACATTAAAATTACCTGTACTCTTACTACTCAGTGGTAACCACAGTTAACAGTTTGGTCTTAATCCCTGTGTGCTTTTGGCATATATATATATATATATCCACTCTGCATACACACACACACGGTCATACATTTTCCGTCTCTGTATATATGTGTATATATACACTGTATATACACACACAGTCTCTCAATATGTATGCATACACACTATATATACATATGTGTGTATATACATATACAAAAATGCTCAAATTTCTCTACACATTATACACACACTTTTTTGACAAAAGTGAATAGTTGTTAATGTACCATTTGGTAATTTGCTTTTGTCACTTAACATACAGCGAGTATCTTTTTCTATTCATCAAAAAGCTCTATAGCAAAATGTTTAATTGCTACACGGTAGTCTTTGTGACTGTACCGTAAAACTTTTTGTCATGAACATGTAGTTGTTGATACTTTTTCAGCTTCATAAACAATGTCTATGAACAGAGATTTTTGTTCACATGAGTAATTATTATTCCATTAGAGTTAATTTCTAGAAGTAGAGTTGTTAGGTCAAGGAGCACATGTTTTAAAAAATATTTTTATCAAAGTAATACAGACACATTGGGGTAAGCAGGATAACGTCCTCCCCTTCCAAGATGTTGACTCCTAATCCCTGGAACCTGCAAAGGAACTTCCCAAGTGCCATTAAATCCAGGATCTCGAGATGGGAAGATGATTCTGGATTATCCAGGTGGGCCCGATGTCATCACAAAGGTCTTTATAAAGGAAAGGGGGTGACAGGAGAGTCATGGGGGATGTGATGATGGAAGTAGAGTTTGTAGTGATGTGATTGCTGGCTGGAAAAAGGCCACGAGCCCAGGAATGTGGGCAGCCTCTAGCCTACAGAAGCTGGAAAAGGCCAGGAAAAGGATTCTTACCTGGAGCCTGCGGTGGGAGTGCAGCCCTGCCAACACCTTGATTTCAGCCCAGTGAGAGACAGTTCAGATTTCTAACCTCCAGAATTGTAATATAATAATTTGTGTCCCTTTAAGCCACTAAGTCTGTGCTGATTTGTTACAGCAGCAATAAGAAGCTGATGGATGAGGTCTGTCCGGAAAGTATCCAGCCATGTCATATGAAAAATAGAGACATTTATTGAAGAAGATACAAGATACATTGTACATAGAACAACGATGCCTCAGTCCCCTTCAAAGTAGGCACTTTGGGGACCTCACACAGTTTTCCCAGTGTGTGAGGTGTCTCTTCACCTAACCCGGACACGTTCAACAGTCTCAGGTGTTCTGCTAGTTGCAGGCCTTCCAGAACGTGGATCACTTTCAACAGATCCTCGACCACCTTTGAAGCATTTGTGCCACACTTTTATTTGCGCTGCACTCATTGCATCGTCCCCAAAAGCCTTCTGAATCATCCGAATAGTTTCCGTGAAGGAATGTGCAAGCTTAACGCAAAATGTGGTGCTGTTTCGCTGTTCTACTCGCTGAGTCATTTTGAATGCGACGGCCACACAGTACACGTGCTCAGTCAACAGTGTCTAGCGCCCCACTGACTAGTACCGTGAAGGCGTCATTGTTCACGCATGCGCATCCCAGTCCACTCGCCTTGGCTGCCGAGTTACGTCACTGTCCCACAAACTGTTCTCATTATATGAACAGTGGCTGGATACTTTCCTGGTAGCCCTCGTACACATAGTGTAAACTGTCCTAAATAAGGCCTGTCTCCCTAGGCAGCCCTTTTGTGTTCTTCAGCTCCGCTGGCCAAGAGGAACCACTTTCAACTCTCAGGTCTGTTTCTTCTGAATTCGCCTCCCTGTATCTAAATGATATGCCTATGCTGCTATTTCTTGATTTATGAATTTTAGGTACTATTAAGTTCCTCTTACAATAGATTAGGATTTAGCTCCCTTGCATTACATGAAGGCTATAGTGTGGATATTTGACCCTCCAAACCTGATGTTGAAATTTGATCCTCGGTGTTGGAGATGGGGCCTAGTGGAAGATCCCTCATGAGTGGCTTCGTTGCTGTCCTCTTAGTAATGAGTGGGTTCTCGCTCTGTTATTTCCCACAAGAGCTGACTGTTAAAAAGAGCCTGGCACCTGCCTCCTCTCTCTGCTTTCTGTCTCGCCATGTGATCTCTGCACACACCAGCTCCCCTTCACGTTCTGCCATGAGTGGAAGCTTCCCGAGGCCCTCACCAGAAGCAGATGTGTTGGCACCATGCTTCTTGTACAGCCTGCAGAACCATGAGCCAAATAAACCTCTTTTCTTTATGAATTACCCAAACATAGGTATTCCTTTATAGCAACAAAAATGAACTAAAACATCCCCCAACTTCCAACCCCAAAGTCTCCCAATTTATGATTATCATATTTTTTGGTTAATCAACATTAATTACATTATACAACCGAATACATATTGTGGGGTTTTTTTATTTGTTTGTTTGCTGAACCACATAGATTATACATAGATTGTTTCCTTTTTTACAACCTATTGTTTTTCCTGATGCTAACAACTGCCTTGAATTTTCTTACTTGCTTAGTTTTAGACACTCATTCGAATCCTCTGTATTTGTTTCCTATTGCTGCTGTAACAAGATCAAAATCCAAAGTGGGTCTTACTGGGCTAAAATCAAGGTGTTGGCAGGGCTGCATTCCTTCTGGAGGCTCTGAAGGAGAATCCATTCTCTTGCTTTTTCCAGCTTGCAGAGGCTGCCCACGTTCCTTGGCTGGTGGCCACCTTTCATCTTCAAAGGCAGCAATGGCCCCTCAAGTCTTTCTCATGCTGCATCATCACTCCCACACTCTCCCTTCTTCCCATTCCCTATTTAAGGGCCCTTGTGATCACACTGGGCCTACCTGGATAACCCAGGATAATCTGCCCTTCCCAGAGTCAGTTAATTAGCAACCTTAATTCCAGCTACAACTTTAAGTCCTTTTTCCGTATAATGTAACATATTCGCAGGTTCCACAGATTAGGGTGTAACATCTTTGGGGGCTATTATTCTGCCCTACATCCACATCCTCCATTAAATCTGCCAAAGCTTATCAATAACATGTTCCAAATACTCAATTAAATCAGACCTCCCTCCTAGAGCTCTCCATTCTGTTCAGGCTGAACTGACCCGCTACACAGTGTCATCCAGGGATTTTTTCTCTCACTGCTTTTTTGTATGGGATCCCTCATTTCCTTGGTCTCATGTCTTCTGCTTTCTTAGCATACTCCTTTCTTTTGCTGAAGCACATCCTTCTGGCATTGTATAAAAGGGATACCTAGGAGGTATGTATTTGGAGTCCTCACATGTCTGAAAATGTCATTATTCCACCTTATTAATATTTGATCGATGGTTTGGTTGAGTATAGAATTCTAGGTTGAAGATGATTTACTCTAAGAATTTTGAAAGTGTTGCTCCATTATCCTTCAACTTCAAGAGGCATAATTGAGAAGTTGCGTACCATTCTAATTCCCAATCTTTTGTTATGCAACTTGCTTTTTCTCTCTGGAAGCTTTTAGGATTTATCACTAGTGTTCTTAATCTCATGATAATATGCCTTGGTATGAGTCTTTTTTCATTCATTGTCCTGGACTCTTGGTGGGCCCTTTCCATGTGGAGACAATTGTCCTTCAATTTAGGGACATTTTCTTGTATTAATTTATTGGATAACTTTAGTTCTTCCATTTCTTTGTTTACTTTTTTCTGGATTGCCTGTAAGTTGGATATTGACCTTTTGGAATGATCCTCCATATTTCCTTCTGTTCTGTTTTTAATCTCATTTTCTTTTATTCTACCTTCTAGGAGATTTCCTTGACTTTATGTAACAACTCTTTTGTTGAATTTTTAAAATTTCAGCTATTATACTTCAAATTTCCAAGATCTCTTTCTTTTCTTTTGATTGCAATGGTTTTTTTTGTTGTTGTTGTTTTTGTTTTTTTTTTTGAGACAGAGTCTCACTCTTTTGCCGGGGCTAGAGTGAGTGCCGTGGCGTCAGCCTAGCTCACAGCAACCTCAAACTCCTGGGCTCAAGCGATCCTTCTGCCTCAGCCTCCCGCATAGCTGGCACTACAGGCATGCGCCACCATGCCCGGCTAATTTTTTCTATATATTTTTAGTTGTCCAGATCATTTCTTTCTATTTTTTTTAGTAGAGACGGGGTCTCGCTCTTGCTCAGACTAGTCTCGAACTCCTGAGCTCAAACAATCTGCCCGCCTCAGCCTCCCAGAGTGCTAGGATTACAGGCGTGAGCCACCGCGCCCGGCCGATCGTAATGGTTTTGCTGCCTCTTCCTCCTCTTCCCTTTCCATTTCCCCTCTCTCTTTTTTGCTCTTTCTTTCATTTTCATTTGTGCCTGTCCTTGTTTCATAGGTGCAATCTCTGCTCTTAACACTCTGAGAATCTTTCAGTGTTTTGGTTCTTGATATTGAAGTCTTCTTTTGTTCCCTATATACTTATTTTTTTCTTAGCTCCTGTTTTATCTGTTTTTTTGTCTTTTTCCTTCACATTGGAAGTGTTCCTCAGTTGTCTGGTGATCTTTGTTGACATTGAACTCTGAGGCACCTAAAAGCCTTAGGTCATCCTGCGAGCCTGGACAGAGTCCCTGGTGAGGGATGACGGAGTTCTGTGTCAGTCAGGGCCTGGCAAGAAACAGATGCCACACTTAAACTGGGCCATTGAGGAGGGTTTAATAAGGGACTGTTTGTGAAGGTGTGGGCAGGGTTTAGGGGAAACAACAAAGGATAGATCAATATCCCATGGGTAGCAATAAGAGAGAGCTCTTACTACCTAAGGCCTGCGGGGCCAGGGGAGGGAGTAGCATTTGGGACTCTGAAAGGTCTGCACGTGGAAAGGAGCGGCTGACAGGAGCAGCAGTCTTCAGCAGAAGGACACAGCCAATCCGTGACTCAGCGGAGAGGAGTGCAGGGAACATATACCCTAACTTCTCTCTCCTCCCATCGTCCATCTTTGCTGGTACTGTCCACTGAATGAACTTGACTCAAAGCCATCCATACTTCCAGTGCCCAGCGCAGGCTGGGGGAGAACCAAGAATGGGAACAGAAGCCTCTGGCACAGGCCGACTCCACCTAAGTTCGGCCAGGGAAACAGAAGCCACTCTAGGCATTTCAGGTATGAAAGGTGGAATATAGAATCAGGGGTTTATGTGGAGGTTGGAAGAGCTGGAGGGAGTGGTAAGAGTAGAGGTCAGGGTCACTGCAAAAAAGGTTGGAGGAGTTGACTCTGAAGATCTTGGCCTGAAGTTCCAACACTGGCATAGAAGCTGCAGCAATTCTCAAGAATCTTCAAGAAGCTCCCACTAATTATCTCAGTTTATAGCAGCGAAGTGGGCTATTCTATAAGCTTAATGGAAGCCACTGCCAATCTCATCTCCCACATGTCTGGTTTCTGCTGCCTCCGGAGAATCAGCGTTTGGTTGGAGTTTCTCCCACACCCACACCTGGAGATCTTTCCTCCTGGCCCCTTCAGTTTTTCTGGAGAAGGCACCTCTCATACTGTGCCTGTGGCAGGGAGAGCAGGCTGGAAGGATGCAGCAGGCTTGCTCACTAGGGTACTGAGAACTGCATCCTGTCAGGTTTAATGTCTGCAGAGAACAAGGCTCTTGTCTCCTGCCTGGAGGAGTCATTCTGGTGGAGTGGGTCAGGAGGGGACCCGAGGGTCCAGCCTCTCAGTGTACAGACAGGAGTGCTGTCTCCCTGACCTCTGACCTCAGCCTTGAGCCTTGCCTGGATTTTGCTCAGCCAAGGGGCTCTCTTCCTGGGTCTGCTGCAGACCCCAATTTGGTGGCTTCCTACTAAGCCTGTTACCCCTCCCAGGCTGCTGTCTGAACCCCAACAGTGCCTCGGAATGCACAGCCCTTGATGCTTCCTCCCCTGTTCTCCTCGTCCTTGCAAGAGGATCTCCTTTGATTTCTTTTTTTTTTTTTTCTAGACAGGGTCTCGCTCTGTCGCCCTGGTTCGAGTGCAGTGGCATCATCACAGCTCACTACAACCTCAAACTCCTTTGCTCAAGTGATCTGCCTTAGCCTCCCGAGAAGCTGAGACTACAGGCGTGTGGCACCACGCCCAGCTAATTTTTCTATTTTTAGTAGAGATGGGGTCTCGCTCTTGCTCAGGCTGGTCTCGAACTCCTGAGCTCAAACAATCCGCCCGCCTCGGCCTCCCAGGGTGCTAAGATTACAGGCGTGAGCCACCGCGCCCGGACGCTTTTATTTCTTTGCTATCATTTTACCAGCATTTGAGAGGGAGAGATAATAAACACAACAGCCAGTGTGCTAGGATTGACCAGAAGCATGTATTTTGCAGGACTTTGCTACAAATTATCAAATTAGATGCTGATTTTAAAGTCCTGCAATAATTTTTAAATGTTTCTTTGTTGAATTATAGTTAATACTCATTCTAAGATATTCAAATAAGGAAAAAATAAAATAGTGAAGGCATAATAAACTTTAAAGCAGACCTTTTCCATTATTAAAATTATGGTCTTTCAAGAAAATCCGGAACAGTGCCAGACACTATCCTAAGCACTTCATAAGCATCGGCCTGTTACAGCCTTGTGACAACCCTATGAAATAGCACTATTCTCCCCCTTTCACAGATGAGGAACCTGAGGCACAGAGAGGTTAAGAAATGCCCCCAGGGGTATACGCCAGCTAGTACCAGGTGAAGCTCGAATTGATCACGCCCAGGCTTGTGGCTGCACCCCCATGCCCTGCTGGCTCAGAAAATAGAAGGAAAAGGGCCAGCTGCACGGCTCCAGGATGACCTTTTAGCCTTTTGAAGTATTTGCTTGCAAAGCTTTTAATGTTGTAAGTGTGTCATCTGTGTGTCATCACTTAGTCTAATACCATTTTATATGTATCTAGATTTTATACCAAGGAAAACACCCACAAGGGCCCATTGAAATTTGATATTAAGACCATTGAATAGGAATTCTACACCATGAAAACAAATTGGGTCATTTTGTCCAATTTCAGACAATTTCATCATTTCTAATGGGATGAGACAGAGCTGATTTTACATTCCCAGACCTGCTCTCTCCTGCTAAAGGACGTCGATTGGGGTTGACATTTAGCCTCTCTGAACTAAAGTTCCCTCACTTGTAAGATGGGAATAGTAACACATAACGGACGCTGTTGTCATGAGAATTTGAAAGAGGATAAAAGAGTCTCACGGGCCCTGCTCCCCAATAAATGGGAGTCACCATTATCTTCAGATTGTCCTGCTGCCCAGAGAGATGTTCAAAGACACACAACACTGTATTTTTATGTCAGGTTGACCCTTTTCATTCCTTTATTTAGGCCCTGCGGAAAGGTTTAGTCCCTGTCTGATAGGTTTCTTGTGTTGTTTCCAGTCGTGAGAGACTGAGGCATAAGTAAGACTTCACAGGAAGTTTAATTGTGGACACATGGCAAAGTTTCATTGCAAGATTCCCTCTTGCTTGGGACGTTTTCTGGGAAGTGAATGGTTGGATGATCAGCGTCAGACACAAGGAAGAAGAACGTCTGGCTAGACCTCACCAGACTTCTGGCCTTAGGTCAGCCGAGGGGCAGGGTGGGTGCGAGGGAACAGTTGCCCTGCCAAAGGCTTAATCTTATTAACGGGTATCAGAGAATCGCTGTAGCATTTTTAGCAGGAATTCTAATTTCTTCCCGGACAAAGGTTATGAAATACATTTGCAAAAAGTTCCATTCCAGATAGGTTTAATATTTCACAATCAAATTCATGAAAAAAAGAAAAGGTGATTTGAGAATCCTCCAAGGAAAAAAGTAGCCCTTCTTCGAGGTTCTCAATTTCCATCACGAGAGCCCTAAAGAGGAGTTACCAGCTCAAAAAATTACAATGATAATAAGAAATCATCGTATATGTTAGTATCAGTACACATCTGAACAAATGGCTGGAGGAATATTCCATCGAGAATTAGCGATTATCAATTATCTCTGCAATGTGCCACAGGAAAGAAAACTTCAGCAGGGGAGTGGGATCTTAAACCAGGGCCGGCGAGCAAAGCGAAGAAGATGAACTTCCCTTACTTCCTGCTTTTGCCTCTGGCTGGCCTGTAATTATTTTTGAGAAGAGGAACTTGATTTGACTGACTCTATTTAATAAGAAGTTGTGCTAGAAAAGGGTTGTGCCATATCTTGTTAAGTGAGCGCCTGGTTCAGAGACTTTTCAATTAAGTCTTATGGCCTCTGGGGCTTGAGAACCCATCTGAGGGTGGCTGTCTGCTTTGGGGGCTTCGCAACCTGGGGGATGGCTGTGGCTTCTCACTGTCAGCTCAGGCCACTGGTCTTGGTTTCCCTGAACCCCAAGGTGGTGACATTGAGGGTGACAGGGTAGTGGTTACTGCAATATCGATCTCCTGTTTGGGAAGCAGGGTGGGGGTATGATCGGAGGAGGCAAAACACAGGAAAACCATCCCCACCCAGCCCCATATAATCCACCAATCGCAAAGTATTGACTCTTTTTGGTGGTAAAATATACATAACAAACTTTATCATTTTAGCGACTTTTAAGTGTACAGTTTAGTGGCACAAGTTCATTCACAGTGTTGTGCCACCATCACCATTATCCATCTCCAGAACTTTGCATCATCCCATGCTGAAACTCTGTAGCCGTTATCACTCTTTTTAAATATGTAACAGCTTTTATTGAGATACAATTCACATATCATAGAATCTACCCATTTTAAAGTGTATAATTCAACAGTTTTTTAGTATTAATATAGTCACAGAGTTGTGCAACCATCAACACAATAAATTTTAGGACATTTTGTCACTCCCCCCTCAAAAAAACCCCCTGTACCCATTAGCTGTCACTCTCCGATTCTCCCAGCCCCTGGCAACCACTAATCTACTTTCGTCTCTATGGATTTGCCTGTTCCAGACATGTCATATAAACGGAATCATACGTAGGTGGCTTTTTATGACTGGCTTCGTCACTTAGCATCATTTTTCAAGGGTCAGTCATGTTGTAGCATGAATCAGTACTTCGTTCCCTTTTGGATTCACTCTCAATAGAAATCAAATTTGAACTCATTATCTCCTCCACACCCTTACCCCCAACAGAGACTTCCTTCTCCACGTGGTTGATCTCTTCCTCTACGCAGCGTCCCAGCCAGCTGACAAAATATGTCTACTGAACCCTCCATCTTTGCTCCCTACCCTCTCGCCAAATCTGCTGTCTCCAGATCCTGTCAAGTGTGCTTCAAAAACGGCTCTAGAATGCAACCTCTCCTCTTCGACAGTGTTAATGCCATCATATTTCTTGCCTTTCATATCTCTGGTCTGTCCCTGGCCTCCCACCTGCAGGCTCTCCCTCCTCCAGTTCTGCGTCCGCAGAGCTCACCAGTTACCTTCCTAAAGTCGGCAGTCTACTGATTTATTTATTTGGAGCGGGGGCGGGGGGGGGTCTTACTCTGTGACCCAGGCTGGAGAGCAGTGACGCAATCATAGTTTACTACAACCTCAATCTCCTGACCTCAAAGTGATCCAAAGCGCTGGGATTACAGGTGTGAGTCACCGTGCCCGGCCAGTCTGCTTAGAAATCTGTGCTCCTACTCATTGCCTGCAGGGTCTTGTTCGCACTCGGCCTGGCACAGAGACCACTTAGAATCACATGTTTGGCTGCACTCCGGCCCCTTCCGCACGAGCCCCCTTGAAAACACCATCTGTTCCACAGACTCTGAGCATTCTCACTTGTTCTTCCCTCTGGCTGGAGTGCTGCCCAACTCCCATGCAGCCTGGAGCCCAGCTTCAACCGAACCCAGTCTGTGATAGGGCCCCTGAGCTGACCTTCTCCTAAAAGTTCAGGGGAAAAAAAGAAACCATTTTGAAACTCAATTCCTACTTTAAAATTTTTATTACTCTCGGACCGGGGGGGGGGAGGGGGGGTAAGGGCAACATACGTCACCTAAACATCTGTACCCCCATAATACGCTGAAAAAAAAAAAAGAAAGAAAAAAATTTTTATTACTGATGAGACCAAAAGCCCCCTATTGTTAGTTTATCAGCTTTCATTTTTAAAATTGGCCTGTTAAGCTGGCACTGTGGCATGTGCCTCAGGAGGCAGGAGAATCCCTTGATCCCAGGAGTTCAAGGCCAGCCTGGGCAGCATAGTGAGACCCTATCTCTCTCTCTCTCTAAAAAGAAAAGGCCTGCTGATATGGTTTATTCCCATGTTAAATACTAATTACTCTATTTAATGTTAACATTTATTACAATGCTTATTTCACACATGTGATCTTAAAGTAATGTCTGGTGCTTTTGGAACTTTTTTTTTTCTTCTTAACCATGGAATAAGAAGGCTGGGAAGAGCCGGGCGCGGTGGCTCATGCCTGTAATCCTAGCACTCCGGGAGGCCGAGGCGGGCGGATCATTCTGAGCTCAGGAGTTCGAGACCAGCCTGAGCAAGAGCGAGACCCCGTCTCTACCAAAAATAGAAAGAAATTAATTGGACAGCTAAAAATATACATAGAAAAAATTTAGCCGGGCATGGTGGGATTGCTCGAGCCCAGGAGTTTGAGGTTGCTGTGAGCTAGGCTGACACCACGGCACTCGCCCCAGGCAAGAGAGTGAGACTCTGTCTCCAAAAAAAAAAAGAAAAAAGAAAAAAAGAAAAAAAAGAAGAAGGCTGGGAAGAAGCTTTTTTGATTAGTATTTGATATGCTTTTTAATTGCGCAAATGCCCTTCCTTACACATGGCCCCTTGTGATTTGGGGGAGAGGGGTCAGCAGGATGGGTAGAAACAATAGAAACCATATTTTTGGTTAATCTCCTAGGACTGTTCTCCTAATTTATTATTTTCTTAGACAAAGAAGTGCTGCGGAAAAGGTGGGAAAAATGTTCTTAGCAAGTTAGTCTATATACTGGGGCTCTTTACGTGCATTTTAGATACAAGTGCCTGTGGCTGATCAGCTTTGAAGTCGATTACTCAGGTATTCTTTGGATTTTTAAACAAGAAGACCTATTTTGGCTTGATAGCATTGTGGAAAAGCACATCTCACCTTCCAGTTGCTTTCTTTTGTCCTTTACAAAGCAAGCCTTTCCTACACAGCTGCTACAGAAAATCATGGTTTAGCTGTTTTAGAAATGATCTGGTTGATTAGTTTGTGCATCTCTATAGAGCAGGTAAACCCAGTTCTCTTGGACTTGTTGAAAAGGATTTACTGAAAAAGAGAAAGAGGGGAGTGAGTAGGTTATTCCAAGAGAGGTTATCGAGCCAGGTCAACATAACACAGCAAGACATTAGTGATTCCTTCGGCTTTTGGTCTAGACATAAGTTACCTTTAACCCGGCATACATGATGCACAGGAGGAATGGGAAAGCCTCAAAAGTGTCGGCATGGAGCCCTCACTGCTTGCTGAGGTGCCGTCTACCAGGGTTGTCCAACGTAAAGTTATTAAATATGAAGACATATTGATTTCAGGGAAAACACTTCGAAGCTATGCAAACATCCTGTTTCTCCTTGAACTTTTACCCACTAATTTGTGAATCTTAGTTGGATTGTGCCTGTATCAACTATTACTGTGGTATTCTAGGGGTGCTTTTCTCTTTCCCTCTGTTCTTCCACATTTATTAATTGGAATTCCTCTGGAAGGAAGACTTGTCCCTTCTCTCCGATCTATTTCCTTATTTAGCCAGTTATTTAGTTCTATCCGTATGGACTCGAAGATACTAATTTTATTCTCTGGGTTATAATCCAATACTATCATTATTTATTTTCTTGCTTGAATTGTTCTAGCTTTGGCCTTTGGGAGCCCTTTCAGGTTGGCTGCTGTGCCCTTTTGATGTGCCCTGTCATTTTTTTTTTTTTTTGAGCATATCTTTACTTTCTGGCACTGTGATATTTTTACGTTTCTTCATAAAGCTCATCAGAAGCACTATATAATGATTATCTTTTGTAAAGCACTCAGCATGTAATTTATATTAATGTAAAGATGATATTAAAGGTTATCAAAGCAAAATATCATTCATTACATGCAAATTATAGATGTCAAGTCCACATACTTGGAGCAAGTATGACAGGCTATAAGTGCTAGATAGGCAGAGGCTCAACCACTTTCAATTTTTAACCAAAATGTTACTACCACTGAGCAGCACAGCGGTGCCTTTTAAGTCATACGATACTATTTTAAGTGTCACAGCTTAGATACTTCCCATTCTCCAAATGCATTCTATTCTGGTAGAAAAGGGAGTTCAGTGGGACAAAGATGTATCAAATACAATTGTACTTCTGTAGAAATACTCATGAGATGAGTTCACGTAATTTGAAATATTGCATTAACTATTCTGTTAAAAAATACTCCTGTAAGGCCGGGCGCGGTGGCTCACGCCTGTAATCCTAGCACTCTGGGAGGCTGAGGCGGGCGGATTGTTTGAGCTCCGGAGTTCGAAACCAGCCTGAGCAAGAGCAAGACCCCGTCTCTACTAAAAATAGAAAGAAATGAATCGGACAACTAAAAATATATAGAAAAAAATCAGCCGGGCATGGTGGCGCATGCCTGTAGTCCCAGCTACTCGGGAGGCTGAGGCAGGAGGAT